>CAUYON010021000.1:0-18975 GCA_963573935.1 Arctocebus calabarensis
ACCCTGGATAGAGTGCTGTGGCATCACAGCTCACAGCAACCTCCAATTCCTGGGCTCAAGCGAGTCTCCTGCCTCTGCCTCCCAAGTAGCTGGGACTACAGGCGCCTGCCACAACGCCCGGCCATTTTTTGGTTGCAGCCACCATTATTGTTTGGCGGGCCCAGGCTGGATTTGAACCTGCCAGCTCAAGTGTACGTGGCTGGTGCCTTAGCCCGTTGAGCCACAGGCGCCAAGCCTCAATGTCCATGTTTTGATTTTTAAATACCACTCTCCACCAGAAGAGAGCCTTGGATAGATGGATGGTTTTTGGGTTTTGGTTTTTGTAGAGAGGTTGCAGATTCCAGTTCTGGGGCACAAGAGGTATAAGATGAACCCGGTAGGTTCAGGGGTAGGTAGGTTTGGGGCAGGGGTGGGGCTACGAAGCGAGGCCAGCATGGGTGAAATGTGTCCCCTCTGTGCATGACCTCCACCTGGTGCCCAATCAGGACCACCCTACTCTTCATTGCCAGGTACACCAGAGTGAGGGGCCCCACGTAGGGCCTTTTTTTTTTTTTTAGGGCGGGGGCTGGCAATGTATTAGATGAGTCTAGAATATCTTGTGTCAGAAAAAAACAAAAGTGCTCAAAAACTGATGTTGAAAGGACCTAGAAGCCAACATTGCTAAATCAAATATACAAATAAATAACGTAGTAACCAACTACCAAATCATAATCCCTGAATCCATACTGATGTAAGTAAACAAATTTTCCTTGGAGCAAAATACCAACTAGTAAATATGGAAGGAAAGGTGCAATCAAAAAATCACCATCTGGATACCATCACGGTAATATTTCAGCCAAGAAGTACCAGTCGATGCTAAACTTAGTGAATCAAAGTTTGACGAGGAATGGATGTATGTGTACATAGTCTGAAAGCATCTCCCCAAAGCGTATTTACTAATCACAAAGAAGAAGGAATAAATTTGTCGTTGTATAGTTTAGCAGACGCAGCTTAATCAACTGATCAGGGTGAAAATCACCAGTAACAAGACAAATAGAATCTGTGTACCACCGATATGATACGATGAGAAGAACTTGGCACCCCTCTGTGAAGTTCCTGCTAAAAGGTATCACCTGACTCTAATCATAAGGAAACAACAGAAAGCTGAAAATAAGGGACTCTGAAAAATAAACTTGCCTGTGATATAAAGAGTCAAGGTTATGAAAGTCAATGACAAACTTAAGGAAATATTCCAGATTGAAGGAGACTAATGACAGGTGACAGTTACATGTAGTGGATGGTCTTGGGTTGCATAGTTTGCTCTAAAGAACCTTATTGGGACAATTGGTGAAACTTAAACAAGTCCATAGATTATCTAGCAGGAATGAATCAGTGTTGATTTCCTAATTTTGATGGTCCTTATTGTGATTAGGAGAGTGTCACTGTGGGAAACAGACACTAAAATATTGTATGCGTGTATATGTGTACAAGAGGGGCTGCTAGTGACGTTGGGACATGAGGCCAGCCGTTCATTCTGTGGCATTTCAAGGAAAAAATGCTTTGTAATGACTCTTGCAAAATTTGTTAGTAAATTTAAAATTATTTTAAAGTAAAAAAAATCTGACCTGGCTCAGTAGCTCATACCTGTAATCCTAGCACTCTGGGAGGCCAATGCAGGTGGATCCCTTGAACTCAGGAGTTTGAGACTAGCCTGAGCAAGAGTGAGCCCCCATCTTTAAAAATAGAAAAACTAGCCAACTGTTGTGGCAGGTGCTTGTAGTCCCAGCTACTTGGGAGGCTGAGGCAAGAGGATTGCTGAAGTCCAAGAGTCTGAGGTTGCTGTGATGACTCAGCACTCTACAAAGCGCAACAGAGGGAGACTCTATCTCAAAAAAAAAAAAAATATATATATATATATAATATATACAAATATATAAATACACAAATATAAACAGAAATACAAATAAATTTTTAAAAATTTAGCATTAAAAAAAGCAAGCTGTTCTTAATAGCCAAAGAGCAGAAACAACCTAAAAGTTCATCAACAGAAGAATGGATAAATAAAATGCAGTATAGCTACATAAGGGAATATTACATAGTTATGAAAATGGATGAAGTACTGATTTATGACAGAACATGAGTGAACTTTGAAAACATATACAAAGTGAAAGAAGCCCATCACAGAGGATGATTTCATTTATATGACAAGTCCAAAACAGAAAAGAATCTATTAAAGACCAAAAGATGGGAACCAGGAGGAGGGGGAATGGGATAAATGGGGAGTGAATGAATGCTGATGGGTATGGAGTTTCTTTCGGGGGTGATGAAAATGTTCTAAAATTGATTGTGGTGATAGTTGTACAAGTCTGTGAATATACTAAAAACCCATTGAATCGTGCACTTTAAATTAAATGGGCCCCTCCCCTAAGAGTGGGCTCAAAATGATCCATCGGAGAGGGACTTTACCTAACAAATGCAATCAGTGTAACCTGGTTTCTTGTACCCTCAATGAATTCCCAACAATTTAAAAAAAAAAAAAAAAAGAATGATCCATTGGTGCATCCGTTCCGTGCATTTTTATTTAGGGCCTACTCTGTGTCTCTGTTCCCAGCTAGTCCAGCGGTCCAGGTTGTTGAGGCACAAATCTAAGTTGTGGGTGTGCTTGTCCCCCGGGGCTGGGAGGGAGATGGTGGGCAACCCCTGCCTGCAGCACCGCAGGAGATGCTGGAGGTGTGCAAATGAGTGCAAACTCGGACACTTGGTGACAGGCCATGAGGGGGGCTCCCCAGGGCAGGTGGCAGGGCTTTTAGGCAGCATTCGTTGCTTGGTAGAATGCATTCCCATCCTGGGCTTGGTCATGCTCTTGACTTTGTCAGCATCCTCAGAGTGTATCTCTCTCTGTTCACTCACTGAGCACAGAAGGGCAACTCCAGAGGGCCGGCACAGTGACATGGTCTAGGCCTGCCTCTTAGGCAGGCATGTTTCAAGCACACGGCGGGCAGCTGGATGGAGCACATGTTTAACTGCATCAACAAAGGGCGGGCTGTGCGTGCACCTGTCCCCCAGCAGAGGATGGGAGAATACCAGAAATCCTCGCTGAGCCCCGCCTCTCCCTCCCCCTGGCCTTCACCCAGTCAACTGGCCGTGGCACCTCAAGTTCACTGTTCAAGATTTCCTCTCTGCAGGCGATGGACCCTGGCCCTGAGGCTTTCCTTTGTTCCATGCTTTCAAGGCTAAATGGTGCGTCTCTCCGCCCCGCCTCCCATTTGATGGTTTGATTCCCCAAGAGAGGTCTTGATCTTTCGTCTGCGAGCTAGTAGCTAATCCCTGCAGTACCACCCAGGAACCAGTACACCAGGTGACCGACTCGCCAAATTTACCACACTGACTCACATGCACACCCTTTGTTCTTTTAGCTGTGGTCTTTACTAAAATTATTTGTGACAGAAAATTGTTCCACACATTGTCTGTGACAGAACTGAGAACCGTTTTGGCAGAATATAATCAGCAGCCCTGCAGGGGGGATTAGGTTTATCCACCAGCTTCCCTCAGCCCTTTAGCCACAGATTCCTCTATCAAGCCCGATCCAACCGTGTGGTTTAGACACTCTTCCCCTGTAGTCTCTGCCACCATACCCAGATGCTATTGTTAAGTGCCACACGCACCACCTCACACACTCGCGTGTGAAGTAAATGCTCAACTCCCACACACTATTGCACATTCCGCGTAAACTGCAGCCATCACCTCCACTGTCATACACTAGCTCTCCCAGATGTCTTCCTGGGAGACCCAGCTGTGGGGTTACACACACGAGTCTCACGAGGTGGGACTTGGTCCCAAGGAGCGAGTTGGGTGAGCAGGTGTCACCCTGTCCTTCTGTTGTACAGAAGGGGAGAGTATGGAGGTTTTGGGTGGCGCGTGGCAGGATGGCCAGTCAATGGCAGGACCTGCACCATTTCCAAGGCACTGTGTGTACTGTGGAAGCTGGTGGTCAGAGATGGGGCTGGATTAGAAGAATCTAGAAGCCTTCCTCGGGGGATTGGGGAGTAGTTGTGAGCCTGTGTTTCTCAACTCTGTCAGACTCTTCCCACTCCCTTTCTCCCTGAGACAGAGTCTCACTTTGTCTCCCTGGGTAAAATGCCGTGGTGTCATAGCTTCCTGCAACCTCAAACTCTTGGGCTTAAGTGATCCTCTTGCTTCAACCTCCCAAGTAGCTGGGACTGTAGGCGCCCACCTCAATGCCCGGCTATTTTTAGAGACAGGGGTCTCACTCTTGCTCAAGTTGGTCTCAAATTCATGAGCTCAAACGATCTGCCCACCTTGGCCTCCCAGGGTGTTAGGATTACAGGCGTGAGCCACCGCACCTGGCCTCACCACCCCCCTTATATAGAAATATGTTTTAATGTCTCCTTTAGAAAATCCATGAATAAGTTATATAAACATGTATTTTCAAAAATTTTCAACATAGTGCTCCATCTGTAATATAAAGGAGAAATGTAACGTAAGTAATTTAATAAAACAATATGTACTTTAACATAGGGAGAGTGATGAAGTAGTCAGATGCTTGCTCCTACACATGGAATCGCAGCAGGTGTGACGCTATAAAAGCAGACTGTTACCTAGAGTCATTTGCCATAGGGGACCTGAATTTCTGAAATGACAAAAAACTCTTTGTAAAGTTCTTAACAAAACAACACATACTCACCCCTTCATGTGTATGACAATTACGCTCCTGTGAAGGTCACTGCACATTGAAGTTATGCCATCAATACTAAGAGTTGACTGTTGAGTAAGATTAGGCAAAAGGCCCAGATGATTACAGATAGGTTTCTCACCTACCTGGATATCATGTGGGACCCTTGAAGGCTGTGAGGGACCCAAGACAACTCGTCCTCGTGGGGGGCTGCCTCATATATTTCACACACCACATCTCTGGCATCACCTTTACTAAAACAGTGGCAGGGCCCTCCAATTCTTGTGATCATCAAGATGCCCCCGGACATGCCCAGACGACTATGCTCTTTGTGGCTGTGGGGAGCCAATAAAGGGTGTGAGGGCACTGACAGGGCTGTGCAGAATGCACACTCTGGTGGCGGTGGGGAGAGGGGTGAGGAAGGTGGGGAGACCAGTGGCTAATGCATCACTTGAGAGGTCAGCAGAGGAGGGCATGGAAATAGGCCCCCCATCTGCAACAGGGCCTAGAACATACTCTGGACTCCTCAAATCCCCAGACACACGGGCCTTTCACAAATATGGAGTTGGGGGGCAGGTAAAGATAGGGCTGGGATAGGATTTTAAGTCTGGCAAGAAGTGTTGGCCTGCTATTCCCCAGAGCAGGAGCAGCCGGTCCTTTGATAATGGAGCCTTTGGTCCTGCCCCTAGGTTTCCACACTGGCTGGTTGCAGCTTTAAGACACAGCCTGGCTTTCCAGCGTTTGCTCTCCTGTGGAGAGAGGTGCAGCGGCCCCTATAACTTGATTTGTATTTCTTAGGGTTGGAGGAGCTGCCTAGGTGTCCTGCTTCAGCCTGAATTTCCAGCATCTCCATTTCCTCCAGCTGGCAGGGTTAGCAAGGGCTGAGGGCAGAGGTGCTGTCTTGGGCTGGTTCTCAGGCTATTACTTCTCAGGCTGGCCCAGCACCATCTGCTGGCCCCTGCGGTTGGGCACCGCTTCTAGGGGGACCTGGAATAGGGTCTCTGGCTCTAAATGGTACTGTTCCGGTAGCCAGGCCTTCTGGCTCCTGACTTTTGGTGTCTATTTCCATATGGATTGTATTTAAAGAGGCATCTACAGCCAAATATTATTGAAAGGCAATTTAAATCTTTCTTGGAGTGACCAAAAAGTTGCAAATGGTGATGTTTTTTCTTCCCATTTTATGGAACCAAATGGTGATTCTATTGAAATTTTCTAGAGAGAGGGAGAAAGAGAGAGAGAATCTCTTTTTTAAAACAAAGCTTTGCCCTGTCACCTGGGCTAGAGTGCCATGGTATTAGCCTAGTTCACAGCAACCTCAAACTCCTGGGCTCACACCACCCTCTTGCTTCAGCTTCCTGAGTAGCTGGGACTATAGGCGTCCACCAGAACATCCAGCTAGTTTTTCCATTTATAGTAGAGATGGAGTCTCACTCTTGCTCAGGCTGGTCTTGAACTCCTGACCTCAACTGATTCTCCTGCCTTGTCTTCCCAGAGTGCTAGGATTACAGGCGTGAGCCACTGCACAAAGCCGAGAGAGCATGTCTTAGTCTGCTCAGGCTGCTACAACAGAACACCAGAACACCATGGACGGGTGGCTTAAAGCACAGGCGCTTACTTCTCATGGTGCCGGAGGCTGGTAAGTTCAAGATCAAGGTGCTGGCAGGTGCAGTGTCTGGTGAGGTGTTTAACAGGTATCACCTTCTCACTGTGTCTTCAAACGGTGAAAAGGGGTGAGGCAGCCCTCAGGGCCTCTTTAAAAGGTCACCAATTCCCTTCCAAAGGACTCTGCTCTCTTGACCCAATCACCTCCTGAAGATTCCCTCCCCAATAACATCACATTGGAGAGTTAGACTTCAGCATATGGATTCAGGGGAACATAGCAAAGCATTTGAGCTTCTTAGACCTCACAGTCACCTAGTGAAGTGCATGCTGTTATCCCCACTTACACACACACATTCACAGTCATGGCAACTGCCTCCTAACAAACTCGACTTTCTTCTTCTAATCCTAGTTCTGATCTCCCTTCTTCCCCCTCACTGACATATCTGTTCACTGATCCTTTATCCAGTGAAGGGGATTCTGTGTTAGGCTCTTGTGCCTTTCCTAGGCAGGACAATTCTCCCCCTCACTTTTCATTTCAAATCTGCTCAATTGAGGTTCAAGTTGTCCAAAGCTCAAATTCTCTTTAAGAGGTGTGGGAGCAGGCCAGCTTTTTTTTTGAGACAGAGTCTCATCATGTTGCCCTTGGTAGAGTGCCATGGCATCACAGCTCACAGACTCAAATGATTCTCCCACCTCAGCCTTCCAAGTAGCTGGGACCACAGGTGCCCACCACAATGCCTGGCTATGTTTTGTTGCAGTTGTCATTGTTGTTTAGCTGGCCTGGTTGGTTTCAAACCCACCAGCCTTGGTGTATGTGGCTGGGGCTGCAACTACTGTGCTATGGATGCCGAGCTAGTCCAGCTTTTTGAAAGGGTCATTCATGGCTTGGCACCTGTAGCTCAAGCGGCTAGGGGCGCCAGCCACATACACTCGAGCAGGCCGGTTCGAATCCAGCCTGGGCCCACCAAACAACAATGACAACTACAACCAAAAAATACCTGGGTGTGTGGTGGCGCCTATAGTCCCAGCTACTTGGGAGGCTGAGGCAAGAGAATCGCTTAAGCCCAGGAGTTGGAGGTTTCTGTGAGCTGTGATGCCACAGCACTCTACCCCAGGCAACAGCTTGAGGCTCTGTCTCAAAACAACAAAAAAAGAAAGGGTCATTCATTGTTCACGGCAAGGTCAATGTTAGTCAGGACAGACTTTGGGTCACACAGTGCCTCCATGTGCCCGTGGACACAGGGCCCACTTGCACTCTCACAGAAGCATCCCCTGATGCTGCTCCCCATCATTTCTTTTACCTAATTCTTTGATGGGCATGTTTATACTTCTTCAATATCAAGTTCTGATATTCATAACCATGACTCTGATTAGTACAAGACTTCAAAGCACCTTTTGAATCATTAAAGAAAGATTAAATTATGTTCAGGATAGTTTCCATATTAAGTGTAGCTGAGCTAATTCAGATTCTCTGAAAATTGGCAATATGATAAATTTCTACTTTATACAAGCCGGCATATCCTGATTAAATTCACGCAACAGCCCAGGCAAGCTAGACCAGTCCGGATGAGCTGTGAGGCCACAGGACCTAGTAAACACACAGGCACATCTGGGAATGAAGCGAAGAGCTGGAGTCCCATCCAGCCAAATGCTGTCACTACCCCGTAAATCTCCTGGTAATTCAAACAGCCGTTAACGGCTGCCGACATTGTAAGTGATGCTTTCATAATCACTGCCATCTATCTGGGCTTGGCCATGAACGGGGTCATTTGGTTAATGCAGGATTTCATCTTCATTGCTTTGTAACTAGTTTTTAATCAGCGATGATTGCTGAGCTGGGATGCTGCGGCTGGCTTGCCTGATCTTCCCTCCGAGAGTGCCCACCGATACATCCTGGCAATTAACCAGAGACCTGTGGGAGGGCTGGCAAGGGCAGCAGGAAAGCCAGGCTGGCTGATGTGGACACATGCCCCAGTCCCTCCCCCCGGGGGGGGGTTCCTTTGCCTCCAACCACCTTTGGAAGGTTGGCTTAGGACATCGGCAGACAAAGGGATGCTCTCAAAGAGGCATCTATCACAACTGTTGCTTTTGATTTGCCCAGGAATTTAATCTCTCAGGGGTAGAGAGGATGACCAGTGAGCAGTCACTCTGAAATCAAACTTGATCGTCAAAGAATAAGCCGGCTGGAAGTGCTAAGAATGTGGAGGGTAAGGGTACACTATACCCTTTATAATTTTGTGTATCATGATAGCTGAAGTGGAGAAAGTTTAGCACATGGAAGTATCTCTTCGACTTGAAGGAGGCAGAATACAAGATATTCAGAAAATATGTATAGTTATTTCTTCATTTTACAAAACTCTGAATGGGAAGATGGTGTGAGAAGGTGAGAAATCTCTTACAAATGCCCTTCTGACTGGGCGATTGCAAATAATCCTGATGAGGAAGAGGCAAGGAACACCCCTGATGATCCAGTGATGGCTGGACAAGCTTACCCATAAAAAGTGCACACGCATGCAAACACATTCCCTTGTATCTATTTCTAGAAACTTATTCAAGAAACTGAAGGGAACTTGGACTATAGGGAGAGGAACTGAGCTGCTGAGGGACGGGGTAAGGAGACTTTATTGCCTGAGCATAATTCACGTGTTTTGAATTATGAAACACGTGACTATATTACCCATTCAGATGAATACATAACGATGAAGTAAGGAATGTCTGTGAAAGACAAACCCAAGGGAGAAGGTAAGAGAGTGGAGCGGCCCAAATCCATAAACAAAGACCCCCCAAAAGCCCTGGAAAGTAGTCACATAAAGCACACCCAGAACTTGGGAAACAAGGCTTTTGTAGGGATGTTCAGAGCAAGAAAGGTCAGGGCTGGTGCTGGAATAGTGTTATCAGATGACATTGGGGTGTCTTGAGAGTTAAGGGAAGGTAGGAGTGAAGAAAGGGAGGCCTGGCTGGGGGTCTGGAAGGAAGGTGGTGGAGTTTCACCCTGTAGGGACGGGATGGCCCTGGAGCCTCTGGGGAAGAGATGCTCCCCATTGGAGTGTCTGGTGCCCCACAGCATGCCGGGTGGAGGATGGTCAATGGAGGGGGAGGGTCCCCATAGTAGATGGGACATGTCTGTCTTCTCTTTTGCTCTACATTATCCTTTTTTCACATCCAACCAGGAGCAGGGAAAGTTCCCTGGATGTCTGACCTGCACCTAAGAGGCTGCTCCAAGTTGGTCGCTGAGTGAGGAAGAGAGGCCTATGAAATGGGCAAGATGACGGCAGGATGGGAGGGCCGAGTCCTGCTGAGACAGTGGCCTTGGAGATGGCAATGATGAGTGGGAAGGGCGAGCGAGCCCACCGCATGAACGGAGTTCGTGTGACAGGCAGCGAGGGAGGGACAGGATGAGTGTGGGTGAGTGGGATTCAAAGTGAGTGTGAGGGAGGGGCGCAGGTGACCGCAGGCCTGAATGACGGGCCAGGTGATGCCAAGGGCGGGGGAGTGTGAGGCAGCGGGAGTGTGGAAGTGCCAGAGTGAGTGTGAGAGCAAGAGTGCGAGAGAGTGTGAGGAGTGGGGTAAGAGGGCGTAGGGACGTTGTAAGAAAGTGGGCATGAGAGTGACCTGAATGACAGCAAAGACTGAGTGTCATGGGTCCAAGGGAGTGTGTGAGGGGCGTGTGTCTGACAGGGTGAGTGTGAGGCTGTGAGTGTGAACCTGCAGGGATAAGTGTGAGAGGGATTTGCCTGAGCATCAGAGTTTGTGTGAGGAGAGAGCCTGTGTGCGCGTGGTGTGGTGTTGAGGATGGAGACGGGGCTGTTGATGTGACAGGGTGTGACGATGCCCTCCCCTTCCCACACCCTCCACATCCCTGAGCACCTAGAATTGTCTCAACCTGGCACCCACTCCCGGGTTCACAGAGAAGCTGCAGGCACAGCTCCGAGCCTGTGGAATATTCTCCTAAGCAAATAATGCTGCTTATTAAATTGCTCATGCATGCCAAATGAGCAGAGAGATATGCAAAGCAGAGAAGAGCCTGGGGTGAGCCAGGGGTCTAGGGAAAAAGGATGGGTGGGACTGGGCAGAGCGGAGAAGTCGACTGATCCTATCACCCCTTACCCAAATCCACACTGCCCTGCTGCCCAAAGACCAAATTCTGAATTCTTTAATACAATATTTAAGACTTTCTATAATCTCAGGGAGTGAATGTGATTTTTGCTACAGAACAGGTTCTCAGGAAATGCTGGATTGCCCTGAATCCGTGATTCCTACTAGGGAATGTGCCAGTCATAAGCTGCTTCCTCTCAGCTCCACACTCAGTCTTCCAAACTTGGCTGTGACAGTACCACTTTGTCAGCTGGATCCATGTCAGGCTTTGCCAATAGAAGTAAAAGAGCAGACCACAGGGCAGGAGGAGGCGGGCGGGACACTCTTCCTCTTGTTTGCTTCCTGTTCCTGGTGGCTTGCCTCAGCACTGTGTCGTCACCTGGCAGTAGCAATAGGTTTTGGTCTCCCAACTTGTATGAAAGGTATCAAATTAAAATTCATATGTTGAATCACTAACTCCCAGTGTGGCTGTATTTGGAGATGAGGACTCTGAGGAAGTAATTAAGGTTAAATGAGTTCATAAGGGTGAGGCCCTGACCCAATAGGATTAGTGTTCTTGTAAGAAGAGACACCAGATGGTGGTGCCTGTGGCTCAAAGGAGTGGGGCACTGGCCCCATATATCAGAGCTGGTGGGTTCAAACCCGGCCACAGCCAGAAACTGCTAAAAATAGGAAAGGAAAGGAAAGGAGAGGAGAGGAGAGGAGAGGAGAGGAAAGGAAAGGAAAGGAAAGGAAGAAGAGACACCAGAGAGCTCCCAGGCATGAGGAGAGAAGCCATGTGAGGAAGCAGTGAGGGTGTGGCCATCTGCAAGCCAGGAAGAGAGCCCTCACCAGAAACCAAATCAGCCGGCGCCTTGGTCTTGAACTTCTAATCTCTGAAACTATAGGATAATACAAGTCTGTTGTTTAAGCCTCCAAGCTAATTCAAAGGGTCTCTCCCAAATTTTTCTCATAATCCCTCTATGAGGTTTTTAGCCAATTCCATGTATTAATTTCTCTCTGTTCACGTAACTCTGCTTTTGATTTCCTCATTAGACCCTGGCTGATCCAGTAGCTGTTGGGGAGACAGGAGGACATGTTGCCTATAGGTGAAGGGAAGGAACCTCCAGGCTGAGGAGCAGGTGTCTTTGCCTCATCTTCGGAAAATGGAGGGACGTAAGCCCTGGTCACAGCAGGATCCCTGCAGTGCAGCTCCACCAAGGGGGCCCAGCCCTTGCCTCCCATGGTCCCCATGTCTCTGTGAATCCTGGCCTCCAGACTGTTATAAAGTATACCTGATAAGGCTTAATGTTTCCTGAAGAGCCATTACAACCTTCAGCTGATGTAGTCCCTGGGAAAGAGACAGGGCAGGTGGCAGGGGAAGATTGAGTCACAGTCACTAGCCAGGCCACACAGCTCTCAACAGTTAGGAATAGAAGTAAGCCTGGTGCTCTTCCCTCCAACATACCACCCACTTCCCACAAAAACCCAGAAGCTCCCTGCCTCCTCTCTACTTCGAATACAAAAAGCAATAATTCCTTCACTATTAACTTGCTGTGTGAGCTTTTGTATGCTACTTTTCTCTGACCTTTTGTATTCTACTTTTTCTACTTTTCTCTACCTTTTTTTTTCCCTCTACCTTTTGTATGCTACCCCTTGGTCACCTCATTAGTTAAGTAAAGGAGGTAGACAAGATATTCTCAAACATTTTTTTCCAGCTGTGACACGCTGTGATCTGGTGATTTTTTTTTTTCCCTCAGTAAAACGAAAGGGTTCAGTTAATCTTCCTAAAGATTTTCTATGTTCTATGCTCAGCTTTTGATTTGACATAATTATAGCACTTGTATTTAGTGGAAATTCACTTATTTATTGCATAAGTTATTAATTATTCTGAAGCACTGGCACAACACTCACTGCAATGGAGGAGGTGTACATTGATTAGGATCAGGGGTGAGTCAAGCATCCAGATGTGTCTGGGACTGGAATTAACTCGTCAGGTCAGGAAGTTTGTGGAACTAAAGTCTGGTTAAAACAAAAAAGGGCCAGAGAATCCAAGGCAACATTGTGTATGGATGAGCTGCCTTGAGTTGCTGATCCTTCCAGGGTATTATAAGGATCTGTAACAGCTTCAGCATGAACATACTCTGAATGTATGTCTTAGTTTTATTTTCACTTAGCCTTCTCCCCAAGAGGTATTTTGCTGAAAAGAGACAGAGCTGATTTTGGTTCTGGTGAGGGCTCTCTTCTTGGCTTGCAGATGGCCACCTTCTCCCTGCTTCCTCACTGAGTGTGCATGGGAGCTCTCTGGTGACTCTTCTTATAAGAACATTAATCCTATCAGATCAGAGCCTCATCCTTATGACCTCATTTAATCTTAATTATTTCCTTAGAGGCCCCATCTTCAAATACAGCCACAATGGGGGTTAGGGATTCAACATATGAATTTGGGGAAGAGCAACATACAATTTTTAGTTACTCCCTTCCTGTAGCCTTGAAAAACAGTTTCTAGACTATATTTTATCCCCCATGGAACAGAAGCCCTACCTAATCTTCTGGAGGAGGGAAGGAAATCATCCTGGGACCAGACCATGAGGCATCTTCTTCTGCTAGAGAGACGCAGATCATTGACACCCAGGGACATGGGACTAAGGCCAAGCCACACAGGGAAGGCTGAAAGCAAACAGTGAAGCAGGAACACTGAGAAAAACCCTCTGGCAACCTGGCTGCCACCCTAAGAACAAGATAATACTAGAAGAATTTAAAGTTGGTTTTTCACTGAAGGTTAAACTCAAATCTATAACAGCAAAACCCAAAGCTAGGTTAACTTCTGACTGTATTGACTCAACCACCTACATCAAGGGATAGGCAAACGTTGTCTGTAAAGAGCCAGTAAGCAGGAAATATTTTAGGCTTTGTGAGCTATACAGTCTCTGTTATAACTATTCAACTCTGCTGTCGAAGAAAAAGCAGTCATAGACAAGATGTAAATGAATGTACATTATTGTGGTGTGATAAAAGTTTATTTATAGACACTAAAAGTTGAGTTTCATATAATTTTCTTGTGTCACAAAATACTATTCTACTTTTGATTTCCCTTTGGTCATTTAAAAAGGCAAAAAAAAAAAAAACTTAACTCATAAGTCATACAAAAATAAGCAACAGGCTTGACTTGGCCTGAGAGCCATGATTTGCAGACCCTCTAGCCTAGCAGAATAAGAGTCATGCATATTTATTTCAATCTGTAATGTTCTAAAGATGAGTTTTGGCTGTCAATCAAAAGTCAAGAGACATCAAACAGAAGACAAAACAACCTACTATTAAGAAACAAAGCAATCAACAGAACCGGCTTCAGATATGACTCAGATATTGAAGCTATCACATATAATCTTAAAATAACTATGGTTGATATGTTAAAGGCTACAAGGAAAAGATGAATAGCTTGCATGAGAAATGGGAAATTTCAGTAGAGAGAGGAAAACCACAAGAATGAGTCAAATGGAAATGTTAGGAGGAAAAAGTGACAGATGTGAATGCTTTTGACTGGCTGATTGGTAGACTTGATATAATTCAAGAAAGAATCAGTGAGCTTGAAAATAGGTCAATAAAAATTACACAAATTAAACATAAGGAGAAAATAAGAGTGGATAAAGAAAGTACCCAAGAGGTGTGGAAAAAAAAATTGTTGATTGGTCAAAACAAAAATTGGTCAAACATGAGTAATAGAAATCCCAGCAGGAGAAGAGAAAAAGAATGAGGCAGAAGAAATAATGAGTGAGAATGTCTCCAAAATAATAAGAGACATCAAATCACAGGTAGAAGTTCAAAGAATCTCAAGCAGGTAAATTAAACAAAGAAACAAAACAAAAAGAGAAATATATCCCCTGCAGACATCTAGCACGTCATATTCAAACTGCTGAAAACCAAAGCCAGGATAAAGAAAAAGAGAGGTAAAATTTTAAAAAGAATAACAGTAGATTTATCATCAAAATTATATAAGCCATAAGACAATAAAATGACATCTTTAAAATATGGAAAGGAAATAAAACAATACTTGCTAACACAGAATCCTATCCCCAGCAAAAACATCTTCCAAAAGTGAAAGAGAAACAAATAATTTCCAGACAAATAAAAACGGAGAATTCATTACCAGTGGAAGTTCACTACAAGAAATATTAAAGGAAGTTCTTCAGGTGGAAAAAAATGTGAAAGTTTGTTAAAAAAAATGGAAAGTTATATTTACACAAAGAAATAAAGATCTCTGAAAATGGTTAAAAGAAAGTTTTTCCCCCTATTTTCCCTCTAAAATCTAATTAACACAAATTATTATTGAGTCTAAGGAAATGATTAAAATAAAGTTTTTTTTCCTTCTTTCTAATTCCTCTCAAAAATAATTAACTAATACAAATTCTTGTTAAGTCTAAGAAGAAACAATACGAATTCTACGTGAACTCTTCCAGAAAACAGAAGAGGAAGGAATATTTCCCAATTCATTTTATGCTGCCATCATTACCCTGATACCAAATAAGGAAATTATAAGAAAAGAAGAAAACCGACTAAATTAACATAGACACAAACACTCTTAACAAAATATTAGCAAATTGAATCCAGTAATACGTTAAAAGGATAATACATCATTTTTCCTAGTGGGGCTATATTGACAATGCAAGACTTGTTCTACATTTAAAAATCAATAAGGCTCGGTGCCCATAGCACAGTGGTTATGGTGCCAGCCACATACACTGAGGCTGGCAGGTTTGAACAACAATGACAACTATAACAAAAAATAGCCGGGCGTTGTAGTGGGTGTCTGTAGTCCCAGCTACTTGGGAGGCTGAGGTAAGAGAATCATTTAAGCCCAAATGCTTGAGGTTGCTGTGAGCTGTGACGCCAGGCACTCTACTGAGGGCAACATAGTCAGAAAAACAAAAAAAATCAATCAGTAAAATCACTACATCAACAAATTAAAGTAGAAAAAAATTGTCATTTTGCAAAAACATTTGAAAAATTAAGCATCCATTCATGTTATATAATCTCAGTAAAATAGGAAAAGGAAAGACCTTCCTTAACCTAATAAAAGACATTAACAAAAAATGTGTTGCTAATATTATACTTAATGGCAAAAGACTAAACACTTTACCTTTAAGATGGGGAATGAGTGTTTGCTATTGTCACTTTTATTCAACATTGTACTAGAGCTCCTAGTCAGTGAATAAGGCAAGAAAAATAAATAAAAGGCTTATAGATTAACAAAAGAAAGACATGCAGAATAATATAATTGTCTACATAGGAAATGTCAAAGGGTCTACCAAAAAGCTGCTGGAATTAATGAGTTTAGCAAGATGCAGGTCAAAATACTAAGTTCAGTTGCATTTCTATATGTGAGCAATAAATAACTGGAAATTGAAAAAAAATTAATGTATCACAATAGCACATACAAACATAAAATACTTATCTGTAAATCCAACAAATTAGCTGGACGCCATAGCTAGTGATTAGTGCGCTGGCCCTGCACACCAGGGTGGCAGGTTCAAACCTTGCCTGGGCCTGATTAATAATAAATCCAACAAATTATGTTTATGATCTATATGTTGAAAATTACAAAACACTGATGAAATAAATTGATCTTCAGATTCAACACAATTAAAAACCCTAGCCATTTTATCTTGTAAAAATGGACAAACTCATTCTAAAATTTATATGGGAAACAAAGGAGAGTAGCCAAAACAACATTGCAAAAAAGATCAGAATTGACAAGAGTCCCTCTGACTCTGTATTTGCCATTATATAAAGATATAAGCAAGACAGTTTGGTATAAGGAAAAAAAGACATAGATTACTGAAACAGAAGAGAATTCAGAAAGACCCACACAAATATGTTCAAGTGGCTCAGCACCTGTAGCACAGTGATTATGATGCCAGCCAAATACACCGAGAGTGTTGGGTTTGAGCCCGGCCTCGGGGCCAGCTGAATAACAAGGACAACTGCAACAACAACAACAACAACAACGAAAAATAGCCAGGTGTTGTGTTGGATACCTGCAGTCCCAGCTACTTGGGAGGCTGAGGGAAGAGAATCGCTTAAGCCTGAGAATTTGAGGTTGCTGTGAGTTGTGATGCCACCACACTCTACCACGGGTGACATAGTGAGACTCTGTCTCAGAACAAATAAAAACCAAATATGTTCAAGTGATAAAGCTATCAAGATAACTATTTAATAGAGAAAGGAAGGATATTCTTTTTAACAAATGGTGCTAGGACAATTTCATTTTAATATGTGGAATAAATAACCTTGACCATACCTCACACCATATATAAAAGTTAACTTAAAATGAACCACAGACCTAAATGTAAAATACAAAACTATAAAAAGCTTGTAGAAGAAAATGAAATATAGGATAAACTTTTTGTTCCTTTGAGTTAGACAAAGATTTCTTAGCTATAACAGTAAAAGCAGAATCCATAAAAAGATTGATAAGTTGGATTTCATAAAAATTAAGAACTCTCGCTCTTTAAAAAACATTGTTAAGAATACACCACAATTGCACTAATGTACACAGCTATGATTTAATAAAAAACATACAAACATTGTTAAGCACATAAAAGGACAAGCCAGGGACTGGGAAAATTATTTGCAAGCACATATCTGATAAAGAACTTGTCTCTCAGAACTTAATAAGAAAACAAACAACTCAATTTGAAAACTGGGCAAAAGATTTGAGTTAATACTTCATCAGAGAGAGAAGATATGCAGATATCAAGATGCAAAAAGATGCTCAATATCTTTACTCCATAGAGCAATACAAATTAAAATCACAATAAGATGCTACAGTACACTTATTAAAATGGCTAAAAAACCACAAACAAAAATCTAACAGCACCAAGTGCTGAAAAGAATATAAAGTTACTGAGACTGTGATAGATTGCTGGTGGGAATGATAAATAGTACAGCCACTTTGGAAAACAGCTTGGCTAAAGTTAAACATATGCTTACTATATGACCTACTTTCTTTATCCTAGGTATTTACCAAGAGAAATGAAAACTTGTATTCACAAAAATATGTCCACAAATGCTTATAGTGGGTTTATATATAATTGCCAAAAACTAGAAAAAAATTGGGTGTATCAGGTGGCACCTGTGGCTCAAAGGAGTAGGGCGCTGGCCCCATATGCCAGAGGTGGCAGGTTCAAACCCAACCCCAGCCAATAAATAAATAAATAAATAAGTAAAATAGAAGGTATCCATATGATGGAAAACCAATTGTGTAATAAACAGAAATGAATAGTTGATACATGCAACATTGGTAAACCTCAACACATATGCTGAACAAAAGAAACCAGACACAGAGAATTCATCGTGTTTGGTTCCAGTTATATGAAATTGCAGATATCACAAAACTAAGCCACTAAATGAACATAGATCAGTTGTGTGGGACCAGGGGTTTCTGTAAAGCACCCCAGTGGGCTCTCTGTGTTGATTATGGAGGGAATATACACACATTGTATATGTTTGTCAAGACTAATGAATGCATTTTATTATAGATGTCATTTATACCTCAATGTGTTTGATTTAAAAAATATATTAATTGACCCTGGAACGTGGGAAGGACTGTAGTCTGGAATCTATCTCATTTAGCACTTACCTGAAACCAGGCTCCCTTACTCTCCCTACAGCTTCCTAACCCCATAGCTTCCTTGTGTGGTTTGCTCATTATCTTCCTCTGGCATGATCCCAGCTTCTTTTTGCTTCATCCATCTCATTGCTTGCTCTTTTTCTTTTTTTATTAACTCAATTATTCATAATTTATTACATTATTTATTTTGAGACAGAGTCTCACTCCGTCACCCTGGGTGGAGTGCTATGGCATCATCACAGCTCACAGCAACCTCAAACTCTTTAGCTCACATGATTCTAGGCCTCAGCCTCCTAGTTAGCTGTGACTACAGGCACCTGCCTCAATACTTGGCTATTTTTTTCTATTTTTAGTAGAGACAGGGTTTCACTCTTGCTTAGGCTGTTCTCAAATTCCTGAGCTCAACAATCCACCCACCTGGGCCTCCCGGAGTGTTAGGACTACAGGTCTGAGCCACCATGCCCAGACTATTATATTATTTTTAAATGAAAAATTAATACATGTTCTTTTTGTAAAAAATCTTGATCAAAATACAGAACATACTAGTAATAAGAGAAAATCCTTATACCTCCACAATCACTGCACACAATTGATTCTCTCTTCTCATAGACTTCTCTTGTACTCCTTTTTATTTATTATTTTTATTATTTATTGTTTATTTATTTTTTTCCAGTGGTAAGACAATTAGTTTACAGAAAAGAATACAGAAAACACTAAAGCTCCTGGTAGAGAGAGAGAGAACTCAAGTGGGGATAGAAAAGCTCTCTTCGTTTCTCTCCTGGTCTTTCCCCGTCTCCTCCTTTAGGCCTTTAGTCTTGGGGTATATATAGGTGTATGGGTTCCTAGGCCAGGAAATGAATGAACACAGTCCCTTCCGCTGGGGGCAAGGTGAATGAATGTATCAATGAATGGACACAGTCCATTCATGGAATTGAGGCCTAGGAAATTCACATGAAATTGACCTAGGCATAGGAAATGGGGGTTACACATAATAACT
>CAUYON010021002.1:0-14029 GCA_963573935.1 Arctocebus calabarensis
GTTTGGTAGAATTCTGATGTGAAGCCATCTGGTCCCGGGCTTTTCTTTTTAGGGAGATTTTGTATGGTTGATGCTATTTCAGAACTTGATATCGGCCTGTTCAACATTTCCACTTCATTCTGGCTAAGTCTAGGAAGGTGGCGTGTTTCCAAATATGGTTTTTGGTTTTTTTTGCAGTTTTTGGCTGGGTTGGGCGTGAACCCGCCACCCCCGGTATACAGGGCCGGAACCCTACTCCTTGAGCCACAGGCGCCACCCTAGTGTTTTGTTCTTTCCATGAACACACATGCATCTTCCTTTCTTCTGTGTAACTCGTGGGTTTTATAAAGTGCTTCTATGTAACTCATCTGACCCTTCGTCTTTCAGGTAAGCTCATCAAAATTTCAGGGATCTGGTATTTCAAGTCAGGTTGGAATTACCTCTCCTACTTTTGTTCCCAGTAGTCTACTATTTTTTCATTTTCTTTACTTAATCTTACTAGGTGGGAACTTCTGTCTTCCCTGACTATTTTGTGCACGTGACTGAAATGGATAGAGCTCCTTTTAGAACCTTACCTCTATTCTCAGACCTATTTCCATCAGACTAGTTAATTTCCATTCTAAAAGCCTCTCTTTGTATTTGATTAACTCCATGTTTTTTGCCCCAATCTATTTTCTCCTTAAGGAGTCTCTTAAGCTCCTTCATATCTTTTTGAGTAATTCCTTATTTGTAGACCAAGAATCACAGAGTGGAAGTCACGATGAGTTTTATCAGATAACTGACCATATTTCATTTGCAAACCATGATTTGTCTTGATACCTTCCAACGCCTTTGTCACTCACCTATATAAAAATGCTCCTTAAAAAACTGTGGCTGTATTTACTGCTCAATATTTTAACATGAATATTTTAAAAAGAAAACTTGTAGGATCTGATTTACGGTTTCCATATTAAAATAAAGGTAACTGAGAGATTTGATGGTGATAAACTTCTGGCTCAAGCAATTTAGTGAATAATGTCCCCCAAACCTCTATTTTGATGCTCATTATCTCTCAGGATGATAATGGAGCCAGGAACTTATTAAAGAACTCACACAATTTCTTATTGTTAATATTTCTGAGTAAATCTTACTGGAATAGGTTTTGAGGAACATTATTAGAGAATGTGCAGGGGAGAGAAAGAACAATTCGTCATCCTTCCTTAAGAAGGAGAATTCATAAACAGAGCCTGATCTGCCCGAGAAAGAAAATGGAACTTATTGTTACTGAATGACAATTACATTCTACTGTTTTGGTTTAAGTAATTCATGAGTCAACATTGTTCTGATAATCAGGATATTAAAATCGATCACAAAGGAATGAAAAATTAAGTCCTTGATTCAAAAATATAATGCCAAGCTGGTTATCATGAGCCTTAAAGGAGACATTGCATTTCTAGCAATCATTATAGATATTACATAAGCTTGGTTATCACAATTCTTGGTTACTAAATTTTCAGGATTTTTAGAAAAAGGTATTTGAATAAATAGAAGTAGGTGATTGGGTCAAATGTCCCATGCAAGTCTTTTTAACATAATCAAATCTCTTACAAAGCAGGTAAGGTTAAACATCAGTTTATTAAACATGCACAACATAAATTTATATAGGTTAAAACACCTCTTTGTTTTATAAAGTATTATTTCTAGAGCCTGGAAAATGGTACAGTGAAGAATTCGCGATATCTGCTGTTTTTTATGCTGTTTACTTTTAACTGTCTTCTTTAGGTGATGACCACAGTGGTAAGTTTTTGAGTGAAATGCATAGCAGTAAAGACCGGTGAATAACTTCAAAGTATGATATACTCAGAAGTCTAACATGACAAGTTCATTTTATCTTGCAAGGAGGAAATGTATTCATGACTTACAGACTATAAGTTAATTGAATTTATTTTAAATACACAATATTGCATAATTGTTTCTTTACAGATGTAAAATAGTCCTCATGGGCACAGTTTTATTATTAATGAAGTTGGAAATTCAAACAATTCCTGGTTTCTTTTCTCTGTAGGTATCACAGAAGGATATCCAGGAAAGGACAGAGAAGGGAGGAAAGCATTGGGGTGGCCCACGTGTTCTGGGTCTCAGGTCCCCCACTCAGAGCAGAGGGGCTCCCTGTTCCCAGTTTCGCTTCTGGTCTCTCCCATTACTGGCCACTGTTACCGCCACAATGGCATTGTCTGGGCTGGGTGGGGGGAGTATGACAGAATAGACAAAAAAGAGCCAGGAATAAAGGAAAGGATGCCTGTGTGCTGACCGGTTAGAGTTCCCCTTTATACCCTGCAGGCTGGAGCTGGATGGAGGCTCCCCGAGCTCCCTTAGTGCCACGGAGCTCACTTGGTCTTCAATCTGGGTGAGGTGGAGGGAAAAAAAGCTGAGCCCATTGCCAGTCCAGTGGACTTCACACAGTTCCAGGGCTATTTAGACTAACTCTCTGCGGATTCCTTAGTTTTTCCCCAATGAGATCTCCAATAGCTGTTCCCTGATTTCCGTTCAGGCTTTATAGTTGGCTTCAGTGCAAGAAATGAGTGAGTGACCTGGGCTTTCCTTTCCTCCCTGGTTGGGAATCTGGCACTGTCTCTTAGAGCTTTTATGCAGAAAAGACAGACACGTGTTACTTTTCTATTTATGCTTTATTGGTCCAAGGAAGTCAGTGGCCATACCCATCTCCAAAAAGAAAGGACATGTGATACCACTCTCTGCCTTGAATTGTAAGTATTTGGGAAAGAGCACCCACGACTTCTAGTGCAACAGAGTCTGGAGCTCTGGGACACGGCTTCACCTTGGACCAAGCCCAAGCATCAGTGGATCATACCTAAGCTAGAGGAATTATAGTCCTTTTTAAGGTGTAAGCTTGGATTTCTATATCCTTAAAGTTCAAACATATCTTTGTGGGAAACAGTAATGATATACTCCACTCACATAATCTTGAACCCACACACAACTAGAAGATGAGAGATAAGAATGCATTTTTTAAAATTCCAAAGTGATGTATATAAGGAAAAATATGTATATGATTGAATATTAATTAACCAGCAATATGATGGAACTGAATGACAAAACAGAATTTAGTAGAAAATGCATTGACTATGGAGTTGTATAGATCTACTGATACTCAAAAGATTATACACACACACACACACACACATATATATACTACATATCAGTATATAAGTTCCTAGTATGAGACTACTAGCCCCTTTCATCTCTTCTTGTCTCTCTTTACTTTGAGAATAAAAATCTGTTTGTGAAAAGAAGTAGTATTATTTTTAACTGAAAACCTGATGACATTATACCTTTGATCCTGTAGTTTCTTCCAGTGTTCTGTTTATACCTCAGACTATGGTGAACTTCATTACATTGCAGCTTTTATCCTTTTTTATTTTTATTTTTTACAATTTTTGCCATCTGTTGGGTCCTTTAAATTTGAAAACACAAGCACAGTTAGTGTCAAAATATTAACAGCAAGCTATCTGTTCCCTTTCTAGACTGAATATGAACAAATAAACTCCCAGGAAAGAGGGGTGGAAAGGGAAAGAGAAGGGAAGAGGAGGGGAAGTGGTGCTTGACACTCATGAGTTGCCTCTTGGATAATTTCCTTCCCACCTTTACAGTTGTCCCTCAGTATCCATGGGAGATTGGTTCTAGGACCTCCCAGGGATAACCAAAATCAATGGAGGCTTTAGTCCTTCTCGTAACATGGTGTAGTA
The DNA here is from genome assembly GCA_963573935.1 of Arctocebus calabarensis. Taxonomy (NCBI): domain Eukaryota; kingdom Metazoa; phylum Chordata; class Mammalia; order Primates; family Lorisidae; genus Arctocebus; species Arctocebus calabarensis. The sequence continues at coordinate 3,723 of CAUYON010021002.1, forward strand.
GTTGCATATAACACACATTTCCTTATATACTTTAAATAATGTCTAGATTACTTACAATACCCGATGCAATGTAAATCTATCAAATACCTGTTATACTGGATTGTTTAGGGAAGAATAGGAAAAAACTCTGTACATGTTCAGTATAGATGCAATTTTTTCCTGAGTATTACAACATTCCAGGGTTGGTTGAACCCATAGCTGTGGAACTGATGGATTCCGAGGGCAGACTGTACCCTGTAGTTTGTTGATAACATTTAGCTACTGGAGGTATAAATGATGTCTTCAGTATAAACGGCCTGGTTAAGATTTAGAGGGTACAAAGATGAAGATGATGGTTCTTGTAGTCAAGAGACTTATAACTTGGTGAAGGATGTTAAGCCACAAAAAGAGAATTTAATATAATACCTGCTCATAGAGGATAATATAGAATGCTGTAACAACTAGGGCTTATGACGCTGTCATATATGAAGAGTTTTATGTACATGGTCTTAACTAATTCCATGAATAAAAAGAAAATACTTTCAGATCCACTTTAAAGACAAGGATCTTGAAGATAAAAAAAAAAAAATCTATCCATAATCTTAATCCAGGACTTCCAACTTAAATTCTCTTATTTTTCTATGGCATTATGCTATTTTAATATATCTTTTTTTTTTTTTTTGAGACACAGTTTCAAGCTGTTGCCCTGGATAGAATGCTGTGGTGTCATAGCTCACAGCAACCTCAAACTCTTGGACTCAAGTGATTTTCTTGCCTCAGCCTCCCACGTAGCTGGGACTACAAGAGCCCATCACAACGCCTAGCTAGTTTTTGATTGTAGTTGTCCTTGTTGTTTGGCAGGCCCGGGCTGGAGTCTAACCTGCCAGCTCTGGTGTATGTGGCTGGTGCCCTAACCTCTGAGCTACAGGTGCCGAGCCCTATTTTAATATATCTAGACACTTATAATCCAACCCTTAACTTTTAGTCAAACTGACAAATATTAAAGTCTCATTAAAATTGATTTCAAAAACTTTCAAATGAATCGTGGGGACAGGGTGTCCACAGGTTTCATACCTATCTCACTGAGATTTATTTACTTTTCCTTTATAATAAGCTTTTTCTCATAAAAACAGAAATTTTATTTTATTTGACCTTGAACATAGAATACAGTTTCAAAGTCCTACACCACTAAAAAACAATTTAGAGAAAGAAAATTGTTCTATAATCTCTCAACAGTCCAGAAATGGTGCAGGGCAGACTGAGAGCTAGTTTCCAAGTAATACAAAAGGAAATATATAATTCAGCAAGTAATTCTCAGTGAACTTATAGTAACATGACTCACAACAAGAAAATCATTTGATAAAATATGCTGAATGGGAAATGATTCAGTGAAAATATTATTCAGAACAAGCAATTACTGAGTGAAGGTATTACCCACAGCAGACAATTACTCAGTGAAAATATTACAGGGAGCAGGCAAATATTCAATCAAACATTTGACAAGGAGAGCAATTATTCAATAAACAATCGTATAATTGTACCCAATGGAGCATGCTTGCCATACAGCACACGAATCACTTACAGACGCTCACGATGAGGTCTGAATGTTGGAAATGTGGATAATTGATGGTTCTCATTTGTCATTGTTGAGATAATTTCATTTTAGCTTTACTTTCAAATAAACAGCATTCAAATGTGTGTAACCATTCCAAAATATCAATTTTTCAAGAAATCCTACTTTGGTCTTTTTTTTCTTCTCTCATGATATTCTTTCTCCCTCTTTCCCTTGTTTCCTCCTCCTCTGACTGCTTCCTCCCTCTGTCTCATTATTTACTCCGTTCCCATAAAATATTTGAAAGGGTAATTCTGAATATTAAAAAGCTCGTGTTTATTATTAAATGTTCTCTCTGTAAATTACTCATGAATGTGTTTTGTAAGGAGAAAACCTCACCAGCAGCGGTTTATCATGCATTGGTGGACTGCAGGTAGAATTTGCAGTGCTCCAATCGGTCAGAATGTTGCGATGCCTCCAAGCAGGGCTGCAATGGTGACAGTGAATGAATCAATAAACGGATATTTCAGCCAGAGCCTGACTGTGAACTGTCAGTCGCTATGCTTCGAGGTAGAAATGACAACTGAATAGCGGTAGAGACTGACCTGAAAACAAAAAATGTCAGGGTAATGCAGTGATGGTGAAGAGAGGTGTGCATAAATAATAGAGGAGCAGAGACAGGAAAAGCTACCTTGAGGGTGGAAGAAACATAAGTAATTAGCCAGGGAGAGAAAGATGGGAAAGGAGTCCCAGGTGATTAGGATAGAAATGCAGGCACGACCCACATGATGAGTGTGAGGGCTGGAGCACACCATGCGACATGCTACCCAGACGGGGGCAGGAAAAGATGCTGGCAGAACTGCTCCTACAGGAGGGTCTCCAGACTGCAAATTAATACTCCCCCTTTATGCATCTTTAAAAGGCTCTTCGCATATTTTGGGATGTTTTCAGTTTTCCAGTTTTAGAAGGATGATTAAATGTAGCTGTCCTGGTCTATCATTAGTCACAGAGGGGAATGAAAAGTGGCGAATATTCAGGAAGGCCAGTGCTTGCTTCAGCATCTGATGGAAAGGAGTTAGGAGCAGAGTTAACCCTGGAAAGGCATGAAAGGGCATGGAAATATAAGGCTATTAAGACAGAGGGAACAGAGGGTGATATGAAAACCAGCTTTAGGATATGTCTCTGGGTGAATGTGGGCTGCAGGTACCTCCAGGAATCCCATGAAATTCTAGGAACTGCCATTTTTTCTCAGGGACTACTAAGATGGCTCTCATCCAATTTGCTTTCACCATGAAAGTTTTGAGACAGACTGTCTTACGGTCCATTTTTCACTTCCAAGAAACAGTCGACAGTGTCCTTTCTGATTCACCCATGCAAATTTTAGCTTGCTTAAAATTTATCAGTGTTGCTGGGAGGGCTATGTTTGTTTCTGTCCACATGGAGTTAATGTCTCTTGATTTTGAGTATCTCAAACTTTAGTAACGCTCCACATACAGTCCGAGGGTTCTAGTGGACACTGGCTGTTTTGCCATTAAGTATTCACTCTTGGTCATTGCACCTCCAGCTTCCTACTAGGGATCAATTCTCCCTCAAGTTCATCTGTGTGATTTGATGTCAATTGTTTTTTACTCTTTCACAGTCTCAATGATCCCCCATCCCCTTGGGAAGCACACAATCCCATTAAAGGCCACAGACGGCTGTTTTCTGGGGCTTTTGTTCATCTTTGGATTGGGTAGGTAATGGAGTGAGGCTGTCAGTGTTGAGTGTTTTCCTACAGCTGGGTGATGGGATGACAAGGAAGCCTGAGTCATGCTTCCAGACCAATTCGGAGCGCGTGGGCGTGTGGTCAAGGCCACCAGGATCATCCCTAACTGGAACAGACAATATATTTCTTTTGTGTGGCTTGTGCCCGCGTTGGATATTGTGTCTTTTGATATTTTGATAACAGAAAAATTCTTGTCACAAAGGCTAACAATTTCAAATACTTTGTTACATGGATGCTACACACTTTGTTACATAATAACCAAAATAAATAAATGAATAAAGTAAATGACCTTTCAGTAATGGTAGTTCCTTATCTGTGAATGGCTTTTTACAACTACAAAGCCTATCTTGCTTCATATTCATAATAAATATTGAAGAAGATACTATTTACACCTTTGACGTGTAAGCAATTGTATACCATCAGGATGATCCAGGTCTCATCAGATCCATGAGTGTCGGAACACAAACTCAAGCTTCCTTGCTCCAGCTTGAAAACTATTCTCAAGATCCTTTTATTCTTTAACAAGTAGTGTGTGCACTTCAAAATCTTGCATTATGCTTTACATTTGTGTAGGCTTTATAGGTGATTAAAAGTGGATAGAAGGGCATGAAAGGGGGAGTACTTTGTTATTTATAATTGTGAAATTTAGAAATTTGTGGAGCAGAATGATTGGCAAGAGACAACTACTTTAAAATACCTCCCAACCCATTTTGAGACAGGGTTTTGCCTGGGCTAGAGTTCAGTGGAGTCATCATCACAGCTTACAGCAACTTCAGACTCCCAGGCTCAAACAATCCTTCTGCCTCAGCCTCCCAATTATCTGGGACTGCAGATGCCTGCCACCACATCCAGCTAAATTTTCTATTTTTAGCAGAGATAGGGTCTTTCTCTTGCTCAGGCTGCTCTCAAACTCTGGGCCTGAAATGATCCTCTGGCTTTGATCCTCCCCTAAAGTGTTGGGATTACAGGATGAGGCCTGTGCTGGGTAAAAATCTCAGAAATTGTCATATTAAAAGTGATTCTGGTCAATCTTAAACAAAACATAACTTACTAGAAATAGGAATTTCTTTCAGTATATTTCAGGTTTACTTTTTGGTTTCACATCTTCTAATGTATCATAACCCTTTGCACTATCATGGTCTTGAACAAAGGCCCTATTCTCTACTTCAGGTTATTTTTTTCCATTGCAGTATTTTATTTTTATTTCTTCAGCTATTATTATTATTGATATAGTTCAGTTCTTCAGGGAATCACCACTCTCATCAGCCCTACCTGTCATTCCCAGATTTAGCTTCCTCTGGGAAGCTCTGGAATCAAGGCAGAGCTAGATGAGTTTGGCCAGGACACCTCCTCTCCCATCAGTCCAGACTCTGGAGCATTTAAGTTGGGTGCATAAATATTTAGAATTGAAATGTCTTCTTATTGTAATTTTCCAGTGACCAATATGAAGTGACCATCTTTGTCTTTTTTGACCTTATTTGCTTTAAATCCACATGTATCTGAAAATAAGATTGCAACTTCTCTTTTATCTGGATTTTATTTGCCTGAAAAATTTTCTTCCAACCCTTAACTCTGAGTTTTAATTTGTCTTTTGAGGCTAGATGTATTTCCTGCAGACAGTAAATGGATGGCTTGTGTATTTTAATTCAATCAGCCAGACTATGCCCCTTCAGTAGGGAGTTCAATACATTAACATTTATTGAGATAATTGATAAGTATGGTAGTGTTCTATTCATCTTATTTTGTGAAAGTCCATTGCTTAGTTTTGTCTTCTGCATCGTTGTGGAAGCTAGATTCTGTCCTTTTATTTCTGGGTGATTAACTTTTCTGGTTGTCCATTGTGATGGTCAGTGTGTAAAAAAGGTTGAAGTGTTTCCTGTAGAGCTGGTTTTGTTGCAGAAAATTTCCCCAATGTTTGCATATCAGTAAAAAACTTGATTTCTCCATCAAATTTAAAGCTTAGCTGAACAAGATATAGAATTCTGGGATGGAAGTTGTTCTGTTTAAGTAGATTAAAGGTAGATGGATCAGAAATCCTCATATAGCTAAGGCAGTTCTTAGTAATGAAAACAAAGGCAAAGGCATCAGCATACCACAAAGGCTATACCACAAAGCCATAATGGTCAAGTCAGCATGGCACTGGCACAAAAATAGAGATACAGACATTTGGAATCGAACAGAAACCTTAGAAATGAAACTAACATCTTACAACCACCTAATCTTTGATAAACCAAACAAGAATATACACTGGGGGAAAGACTCCCTATGCAATAAATGGTGCTGGGTGAATATACACTGGGAAAAAGATTCCCTATGCAATAAATGGTGCTGGATATCCACATGCAAAAAACTAAAACTGGACCTGTACCTCCCCCCACTCACAAAAATTGATTCAAGATGGATAAAGGACTTAAATGTAAGGCATGAAACAATAAAAATCCTCAAAGAAAGCATAGGAAAAACACTGGATGATATCAGCCTGGGCAAAGACTTTATGAAGAAGTCATAAAGCTGCCATGGCAACTGCAATAACAACCAAAATAAACAAATAGGACTTAATTAAACTGAAAAGCTTCTGAACGGCTAAGGAGACACCAACCAAAGCACACTGACCACCTACAGACTGGGAAAGGATATTTACATGTTTTAAAACAGATAAAAGCTTAATAACTAGGATCAATAGAGAACTTAAATTAATTCACCTGAGAAAAGCCAACATCCCATATATCAGTGCAAGACACATGATTAGAATCTTCTCTAAAGAAGACAGATGACTGGCTAACAAACATGAAAAAATGCTCATTGTCCCTAATTATTAGAGAAATGTATATCAAAACCACCTTGAGATACCATCTAACCGCAGCAAGAATGGCCTACATCACAAAATCTCAAAACTGCAGATGCTGGTGTGGATGTGGAGAGAAAGGAACACTTTTACACTGCTGGTGGGACTACAAACTAATACAATATTTTGGAAGGAAATATGGATAAACCCCAAATAACTGTGCCCAGAAGGAAAAAAAAAACTTTTATCATAAGGAAACTTGCACTAGACTGTTTATTGCAGCTCAATTTACAATCTCCAAAATGTGGAAATAGCCTAAAAGCTCTCCAACCCAGGAATGGACTAATAAGGTGTGGTACATGTGTACCATGGAATACTATTCAGCCATTAAAAAAATGGAGACTTGAAGAGTCCATCTGAGTGAAGATGGCAGCCGAGTAGTAGCTTCTGTGCAGCCAGGCGCAGTGAGAGTGGGGAGAGAGGACCCCAGGCATCTCTGGCCAGTGGATTTCTTCCCTTTGGTGATACAGGAAGTCAGCAAGAGACTTCTGGACCCCACAAGGAAGACAGAGTGGTGGAAAACTGGCAAGTGCTGGGTACGTTTATTTGGTTGGAGGCTGCCTGCAGCTGTAACCACAGCAATGGCGAGATTGCAAGTAGGAAAAGCCTTACCTGGGGGCTGTTTTGGTTTTTTTGGACTTGGACACTCGATTGAACTGCCTTGGGAGATCTTGGGCCAGTGTGTGGAAGACTTTGGGTGTTGTCTGGAGCCCCAGACTGAGCACTGGACTGGAAAGGAGCTAACATCGTTCAGCTGTGGGCTGCCCCTGCATGTTGCAGCACCGGGATCAGTTGGGAGACCTTGGGCGAGTAATCTAGTGACTGAGCTGCCCAAAGGCAGGGATTGAGACGATGGACAAGTGCGGAGATCCAAGTATTTGGCAGATTGACAGCCATGGCCCTCAGGGACATAGGGGGAGACTGGACTTGGTGCACTGGATAATCAGGTAGCCACGCCAGGAGAGATCCCAGGGATAAGTGCTTTCCCTGGAAGGCTTCTGCTTGGCTAAGGTCCATGGCTTGGAGTGTCTTTTGAGTGGGCTGAGGAGTCATTTAGGTTCCCAAGCCCGCAGGGTCTGAGAAATCAACAGAGGCCTCCAGTTCCCATCTCCTACAGCTGTATCAACATTGTGATTAACATCTCATACTTCAGAACATCAAATACTTAGCAAGATATATATACTGTTTGGTTTCTTGGTTTGGGGCTTTTTGCTTTTGTTTTGTTTTGTTTGGATATTTTTTAATTTCAACATTTTTCCTTGACTTTTTTTTCTTTTTCTCCACCCACTATTCTAGTTTAAATACAATCTTCCATTTTTGCCTTCTTTAACAATTAGAATTTCATTTTTGCTAGTGTTTCTGTCCCTATTATTTGTTTTTTTTCCCCTAATTTTATCCCATAAGGGTTTTTGCTTATTTGTTTTGGTTAGATTTACAGTATTTTTGTCTTTCCTCTCTACCTGGTGGAGGCAAGGTACTGTGTTTGAGCTGGCTGGCAATGAGCTATTGACCTCAAAGGAATCACCCAACCCAGCACCCCTGGAGGTTGGGGGTCTTTAAGGTTTGACCATTCTCCTGCGTCTTTCTTTCAGTGCCTTTCTTCTTTTTGCCAATATTTCCTTTTACTCATCTCCTCTTCTCTCTCTCTCTTTTTCTTTTTTCTTCTTTAAATCTTTTTTCCCTTCTTGCTCTTCAATCTTTTCATCCTTCTGGTCTTGCACCAAAAGGACTCATTAAAACTTTAGGCCAGTGGTATAGTAACTTAAAGAACAAGAAGAAGTGACAGGAAAATTAGGGTAAGGAAATAGATACAAGAAAGAACTAATGAAGAAGAATCAGCAGAAAAGTCCTGCCAACATGAAATCCCAGGCCAGAGTAACCCCTTCTAGGGATCGTGAGATAGCTACCACAGAAGATTCCTCCTATAAAGAAATGTTAGAAATGACAGAAGGGGAATTTAAAATAACGATAATGAAAACAATGAAGGAAATTGCTGAGAAAGTGGAAAGCAATAAAAAAAATGGAGACTTTCCAGCATTTGTATTAATCTGAATGGAAGTGGAACACATTATTTTCAGTAAAGCATCACAGGAATGGAGAAGAATGAATCCTATGTATTCAATTTTGATATGAGGACAATGACAATTAATGACATAGTGGGGGGTGGGGAAAGGGGAGAGCAGAGAGAGAGAGAGAAAAGGACAGAGCGGGAGGGGGCAAGGAAGAGCAGAAAGAGGGAAGGAGGGAGGGAAGTGGGGTCTCAGTGTGTGGCACATCTTGTACCCTCAATGAATCCCCAACAACAAAAAGAAAAGGAAAGAAAATTGCCTTTGTACTTGCTTTTGGAAGCAGTTAAGAAGGGTAAATCTTGGGTAACGGTTTCTCATTTCTCAGTGAAGAGCCCAGAATTAATCATGGTAGGAAAGGTGATGCTGTAATAATGAATTATTTCCAAAGTGCCACTGGTCAACAATGCAAGGATTGATTTCTCATTCTGCACATCTGTTGTGGGTTTATTGGGGGCTCTGTTGCATGTAGTCCCACAGGAGGCCCAAGCTGATGGAGAGTGCACCATCATATCTAGAATAGTGATTTTCAACTAGTATGCTGTGAGAGAATCTTAGGTGTGCCACGAAAAGATTTTAAAGATAATTTGAAATAAGTTCAAAGCACAGTAATTGTATTCTTCTTTATTTTTCTTTTTTTTTTTAATCAACATAACTTTTTTTGTGGGACAGTTTTTGGCTGGGGCTGGGTTTGAACCCGCCACCTCTGGCATATGGGACCAGCGTCCTACTCCTTTGAGCCACAGATGACGCCCCTGATCAACATAACTTAAGTGTGTTGTGGAAGTTTAACTAGAGGTCAAGTGTGCCGTGAGATTAAAACAGTTTGGAAAGCAATCATCTAGAAGGTAGCTAGTAGACCCAGTGGAGGAGGAGGATACAGGAGTCACGTTCTGACAGGTTAGTGCTTTGAACTGGAAGAGACACGCAGCATCACCTCTCCCAGGCCAGTACTGCCCAAAGGGTTCTACCTAACTTTAGGGCCTAAGAAGGGAGAATTGCATAGAAATCTTTGAATACTACTGTGTCTTCCATAAGCCTCAAAGAGAAGCATCAAAGAAAAAAGGAACCTGTAGCAAAGAAAGGAACTTGGTGAGCCCATCAGTCTAAGTTGAGAGGTGATACTGGATTTAGCTGTAGACAAACCCAAGGGATTCTCCAACACAGGCAGACAGAACCTGATTACTGGGAACAGGCCTAGGAGGTCAGGTTGTCTGTAACAGAGATGACCTTTAGCATATTGGAGACTCAGCAAGAGCGCTGGGGCTGGATAGATGGAGTTGCGTAGAGCTGTGATTAACACGTATGTCTCAATTTCTCTTTCTGAACTTTCTTTCCAGAAAATGTCCAAAAGACGCAAAAAATTCTTGAGAATTAAAAAATGAATAATCCACCTAGAATAATTCTACTACATATAGAAGTACATCTCATGTCTTTAATGTCCTTATTTTATTATATATGTTCCAGTTTCACATAAAATGTTTTCACCAAAAGCCTGCATTAAAGTTGCAGATAAACTCTTTCAAATTGTACACTCGTTCATTTTTTTTAAGGTACATAGCACGATGTTTTGGTATAGATATTGATCATCAAATGATTACTGCAGTCAAATAATTAACATTTCCATCATCTCACTTTGTGTATGTGCATCTGTCTGGTAAGTGTACCTAAACTCTCCTTCCTTAGCAAATTTCCGACACCTAATGCAATGTTGTCAACTATAGACCTCATCAGATAAGTGGTCCTTATTTTATAAACACGTTACAATATTTTGTTTAATCTAAGTTCTCTATCTGGTAGGTACTATTATCCCAGTTTTACACATGGAAAATTAAGGAGATTAATGCTCAAGTTTGCAATGAATAACTTTCTGGTTCCCACATTTCATCTAAGACGGCTTTCTTTTTTTTTTTTTTTTTATTGTTGGGGATTCATTGAGGGTACAAGAAACCATGTTACACTGGTTGCATTTGTTAGGAAAAGACCCTCTTACAATCGTGTTTTGCCCCCACAAGGTGTGGCACACACCAAGACCCCAAGATCCCACCCCCCCTTACTCCTTCCCTCTCTCTGCTGAGGGAGTTTTCAAATTAGGCTATA
>CAUYON010021003.1:0-18101 GCA_963573935.1 Arctocebus calabarensis
TCAGTTCTTCTGGCTCTGGCTAATTCTTGGTGCTCTTGATTCTCTTCTGACAGCAGAAAACAGTGATCAGATAGGTTGAATGATTCAATGGTAATTTAATCTGATCTCAGTCATGTGTAAGAAGTAACCTGATGTGAAATAGAATTGTAATGCTAGGAATTATCTGATTCCTGCAGGTCTCTTGCCTTTCTTTTGCCCAGTGAATGATTGCTAAGAGAATTAAAAACATGTAAAATATGATATATGTAGATTTGTTGACACAAACATTGAACTGGACCTCTTAGCCTTTTTTGCAGGTAAAAAAACAAAAGGAGAGTCATAAAGTATAGATTTTATTTATAAAGGAAAACCATTTACATGTATTTGTGTAAGGTATCCTTTGAGGCACTATTGTCTTATTTTCCTTTTAACTGGACTTCCAGCTTTGACTCCAGATGTAAACATAGGACAAAACAAAACAGCAACCAAAACAAAGGAATCCCTGCTAATAAAACATTTTGGTTGCAAAGACTGATGATTTGAAGAATAGAATTGACAAAATGTGATTGGTCAGCTCACTGTTATGAAAAAGGGAATCCTTTACTTACAACTGGCTAAGGAAGACCAATTATGATAGCAAAAAAAACCTGAGAAATGGTAGGAGAAAGTAGAAGAACTGGACATAAGAAAAGTGTAGGGAACAAAAGAAACAGCAATCTTGGTGTTGCCAAAACTGAAGATCATGGTAAACACATCAATATAACAACTGATACGTTACTGGCCTCTAAACGTTCACATCTCTTGTTATCTGCCCTTATATAAGTCTTTTCCATTTGAATTTGAGTTGGGACTATAACTTTTTCTGACCAACAGAAAGTGGCAGAAGTGATGCCATGTCCATTCTTGGTCTGAACCTTGAGAATTTCTGCTTTTGTGCTTTTGAGACCCTTGAACTAACATATAAGAATTTTGTTACTTTGCTAGAGAAGCTATAGGAGAAGCAATATAAAAGAGAAAGGCCCTTGAGACTACAGAGGGAGAGGGAAGCCCAGTTACCCCAGTGTCTCAGCCAAATACAGGATACTGCTGGCTCACCGAGGTGGATGAATCCATATGGGTGACAATTTACGAGATCAACTGAATCACCTGACTAAGCCCAGCCCAGACTATAAAATGATGAATAAATAAAATAGTCATTGTTTTAAGCCACTACGTTTGGGGATGGCTTGTAGCAGCAAAAGGTAACTGTCAGTATAATAATAAAGGAGAAGAGTCAGGGAGCAAGATGCAATGACTCTATACTCTGGGATAGCACGTGTAGAGTGAGGATGAATGCTTGTGACCACAGTAAGCTTGGTTTGAATCCTCACTTTTTAGCTCTGTGGCCTTAATAAGTAATTTATTTTCTCCGATCCTTAATCTTCTTCTCTGTAAATGAGAAAAATATTTCTTACCTCACAGCATAATTAGAAAATGAAATGAATGAAGAACAGAGAGAGGGAAGGAGCAAGTGGGGTGGGGTCTCGGTGTGTGCCACACCTTTTGGGAGCAAAACATGATTGTAAGAGGGACTTTACCTACCAAATGCAATCAGTGTAACCTGGTTTCTTGTACACTCAATGAATCCCAACAATAATTAAAAAAAATTTTTGTAGTATAGGACCATAACAAACATAACAAAAAATAAAAAAAGAAAAAGAAAATGAAATCAGTGAAAGTTTTTGGCACATATTAGCAACCTACCAAACATTAGTTCCATTCCATGCTCTCCCTATGGTCCCTGTGCTAGCTGAGGGAATAAAAAGTTATCTTAACTACTTTAACTCGTAGGAGGAGTCCGGCTACCTGCTAAAAAGTGCATAGGTCAAATATGCACTGTATATGTATTTGGTAAATAGTCACTGTATTTACAGGAAGAAAAGATAAACTACCAAAATACACATGACGATTTTTTTTTTTTTAATGATGTCAGGTTTTAAGGCCACTGATAGAACCTAAGTCCCAGGCTGTCTTACACCTGATCCTCTGGAACACCACAATTGTTCATTAGAATACCCTGGGTCACTGAATAACTTGAGGTTATATTCAGCATATTTTATTATAGCAGGTATGAAGACATATACTATATTTCAGTTAGATTTTTATACAAAAGCATTACTATCTTGATTGTGAAATACACTTAAACAAAGATTACATATTTCGAGGAAGCATTAGATAAAATTTGGTGATTTTTGAGCCCTTGCCTTACTATTGGAAGGTAACTTGAAAAGGAAGAAGTCCCAAATTATGTCTCTGAATTATGTGATCAAACTGTGCAGACATCCAGTTTCCAAGCTCCCTGAGAAGACCCTCCCCTATCCCTGAAACAATTAAGGAGAAAAGAAATAAATATGCCTTGGCCTCAGTTTCCAATTTGTAAAATGAGAAAGCCAGACTAGATTTCTTAGTTAGGCTAGAAGGTTCTCCAAGATCATTTCCAAGAGTGTAGCAGACGTCTCACCTCATATTGTCTGTATTAGCTCTTCCTGGCCAGTGAGATTAAAAACATAGGTTGTTCTCCAGCAAAACTTTAATTGCAAAGCTTTAATTAAAAAAAAACTTAAAATAATTTTTTAGGTTATGCTTTTTAATTTTATTTCTAATTATGTTCTTATTGTTTCCATTTTATTTAAAAAGAAAAATGGAAGACTCAAGTTGCCAAATGGCTGCACACTTTTGCTCCCCGTACAACTGCCCTAGCAAGTTAACTTAAAACAATTTTCTAAAATCTATTTTAATGAGAAACTTCAATCCCTGAAATTTGTCTTGTACATTTTTTTTTCCCTTCAGACCTCTTATAGGACTCTGGAGTTTCCATACCTCAGTGCCAAGAGCACAGCAAAGGAATTCAGCCCAATTTAGTAATTACCTCGTCTTGGTCTAGCTCAAAGTTGTTTTGCTCTTAATAGCTAAGGAGAGCCATTTGCATACTTTGATTCTAGTAATAAAATTTCCAACAGGGAGGGTAGGTAAATGCCCATGTAAAGTTTGGCTTGTTATAATCGCCATATCCAGATCCCAAGCCTTTGCAAAGTAAATTTTTACCATCGAGTCCAAATAAAGGTGAGTCAATATGGAAGAAGGTGAGAGAAAATAGGAGAGCCAAAGAAAGTCTGGAAGTGTCCTTCTGTCTCCAAATTAGGCATTATAGTAGGCATTTATTTTTGTTCTTTCTCATGGCAAGAGGGAATGTTTTCCTTAGTAGTCTCCCCATGTGCTTCTAGGATGCTGACACACTACCACTGTATTATTCAGGCCCTCTAGAGAAAGACAACCAATAAGATATGTATAAAAGGGCTCGGCGCCTGTGGCTCAAGCAGATAAGGCACCAGCCACACACACCTGAGCTGGCAGGTTTGAATCCAGCCTGGGCCTGCCAAACAACGATGGCTGCAACCAAACAATAGCCGAGCGTTGTGGTGGGTGCTGGTAGTCCCAGCTACTTGGGAGGCAGAGGCAGGAGAATTGCTTGAGCCCAGGAGTTGGAGGTTGCTGTGAAGTGTGATGCCACAGCACTCTACCTAGGGTAACAGCTTGAGGCTCTGTCTCAAAAAAAAAATAATATATATATATATATATATGTATATGTATAAAAGATATATATGTGTGTGTGTGTTGCCGAGGGCAGAAGACTGGTGTTCTAGCAGAAGCAGGTAGGCAGTCAGGAAAAAGGGGTGAATTCTTGCTTCCTTCACCTTTTCTGTTCAGGTCCTCGAGATTAATGCTCACTCATGTTGAAGAGGACCACCTATTTTATTGAGCCTACTGATTCAAATACTACTTCCATTTGGAAATACTTTTACAGACATTCTCAGAAATAATGTTTGGCCAAATATCTGGTCACCCCATGATGTAGTCAAGTTGACACATAGAATGAACCATCACATCAAAGTTTCACAGTAAAGCATGTATATTAGACCATAGGCAAACTATTTGGAGTGAAGGAGCTTCTCCCTCATCCACTGTGTACTGATATTTGTATAAAATATTAAAGACATAAAAAATTATGAGCCTCAATTTTTTATTACTAGATTGAATTATCCTGTCAAATTATAATAAAAATTTCTGACATTCTCAATTTCCATACTTATTTTGTCATAGTAACAAAAATATGTGGATTGTCACGGATCCCAGATCACACTTTGAGTATCCTGGCTTAGGTTTTCTGGTTACTATTGATTATTTCAGGGGTCTTCTTATGACCTAAGATGGTCCTATACACCTGCATATTGAGAGTTTAGTTGGAAATGCTGGCACAAAGATCTTCCTTTTTTTCCTGCTATTTTGAACCAAAAGAGACGTGGTCTGATGATGAGAAAGAAGAACCAAGGGACAGCAGAAGCTAGATCTATTCCTGTACTGAGGAGAAATACAAGTTCTTTAATGTATCCTTAATACATTAAAAACTTCATAAACCAGATCTGGTTTTCTATCATCTGCAGGAGAAAGAGTCCTATGTGACTCAGTGATTATCTTGTATGTTTCCCTATGAACAAATGCTCACCAGCTTCTCTTTGCCAGTTATCTTTCCAAATCACAGACCTAAATGTATTATTCTTCTGGTTACGAAGACTTTGGCTTCTCCCCTGCCCGCAGGAAAAAGTTTGAGCTTCTTAAACTATTCAAAGTTTTTTATAGTTGGGGCTTCCTCTGCTTTTCAGCCTAATTGTTTTGCTAATCTCATCCTTAGTGTGACCATATATGCACTTTCATAGATATTTCAGGGTTACTCATGCTTTCTCTGCCTGGGTTGCTCCCCCTTCCGACACTCATTTTAGACATGCTAAGAATAGAATCTTGAGAAGTTAAGATGTTCATGACTCTTAAATATGAATCATTATGCATAGACATTATTCTTACTGATTCAGGGGCTAATTTTGAAAGAGTTGGCAGAAGGGCAGATTGATGCACCCAGATACTTGATAAAAAATGCATTTAGATCCCAAAGCTATCATTTCATGGGGATTCTGTATGTTTATATTCCAAAAAATCTCAGAAAGCATCAGAGTTAGACAGTGTGATTTTGCAAAAATGAATACGCAATAAATAAAAACATAATGTCCATACAAAAACATGTATAAGATTATTCACAGCAACATTACTCATAATAGTCAAAAGTCACTCAAAATAGTCAAATACTCACTCAAATATTTAACAACTAACAAATGCATAAATGAAATGTGGCATATCCATACAATGGTAATGCCACAAAACTTTTGTTTTGGCCATACAAAAGTAATGTGTGATACAGGCTATGACATGGACAAACCTTGAAAACATGCCAAGCAAAAGAGTTGGGCACAAAAGGTGATATACTGTATCATTCTATTCTTATCAAATATGTAGAATGGACAAATCTATAAAGATAGAAAGTAGAATACTGGTAACATATGGCTGAATGTAATGCAATACTCAAGGGTAAAGGTTCAGTAGGATACATGTTTCTTTTTGGAGTGATGAAATGTTCCAAAATTGATTGTGGTGCTGGATGCACAACACTGTGAGAAACCAAAAGCCATTGAATTTTGCATTTTAATGGGTAAATTGTATAGTAAGTAAATTATGTCTCAATAGAGGTTTTTTTAAAAAAATTATATCACCTGTATTTATAATTGCCAAAATCAGAAGCAACCAAGATGTCCTTCAGTAGATAAGTCAATTGTGTGTACCCAGACAAAGGAATATTATTCACCATGAAAAATAAATGAGCTACCAAATCATGAAAAAGGATGGAGGAAATTTACATGCATATTACTATCTAAAAGAAGCCAATATGAAAAGTCTATACACTGTATGGTTTCAACTATGTCACATTCTGTAATTTTTTTTCCTTTTATTAAGTCATATACACATAGATCATGAATACATTTATGCTTTTGTGGGGTACAATGGTTGCTTTTTTTAAAATACAATTTGGAATGGTTACAGCAAACTAATTAATATGGCTTTCACCTCATTTACTTAATTATTGTGTTGAATAGTTATGTTCTATACTTGGTAGATTTTGCCTTGTACCTTTATAATATGCTTGTACCTTTATAATATGCTCCATAGGTGTGGTCCTACCATTTCAATAGAGGGAGGAGTTCCTCCCTCTATTGGAGGGGTCCCTCCCTCTATCGAACCTTCCCTCCCCTCCAATCCCTCTACTTTTCTCCTTCATCCTAGGCTATAGTTGTGAATTGTCTTTGGTTTCATAAAAGGATTGAGTACATTGGATGCTTTTTCTTCCATTCTTGAGATACGTTACTAAGAAGAATATTTTCCATCTCCATCCATGTAAACATAAAAGAGGTAAAGTATCCATCTTTTTAAGGCTGCATAGTATTCCATGGTATACATATACCGCTTACATTCATGGGTTGATGAGCACTTGGGCTTTTTCCATGACTTGGCAATTATGAATTGAGCCGCAATTAACAATCTGGTGCAAATATCTTTGTTGCAAAGTGATTTTTGGTCTTTTGAATATACACCTATTAGAGGAATTATAGGATCAAAAGGCAGGTCTACTTTTAGCTTCCTGAGAGTTCTCCAAACTTCTTTCCAAAAGGAATATATTAGCTTGCATTCCCACCAGCAGTGCAGAAGTGTTCCCTTTTCTCCACTTCCACACCAAATTCTGTAGATTTGGGATTTTGTGATGTGGACTACTCTTACTGGAGTTAGAAGATATTTCAAGGTGGTTTTGATTTGCATTTCTCTGATGATTAAAGATGATGAGCATTTTTTCATGAGTCTGTAGACCATGTGCCTGTCTTCAGAGAAGCTTCTGTTCAAGTCTTTTGCCCAAAATGAAATGGGATCACTTGTTCTTTTCTTATTGATACATTAAGTTCTCTGTGGTTTCTGCTTATGAAACCTTTGTCAGAAACAAAACCTGAAAATATCCTCTCACATTCTGAGGGCTGTCTACTTGCTTTACTTAATGTGTTCTTGGCATTACAGAAGCTTTATAGTTTGATCAGATCTCAGTAATATATTTTTGGTATAGCTTCAATTCCCCGGGGATTCCTTCTCATAAAGTGTTCTCCCAGGCCAGTTTGTTTAAGTGTTTCCCTTGAACTCTCTCCAAAAATCTTTTTAGTTTCATGTTTTAAATTTAAGTCTTTTATCCAGTGAGAGCCAATTTTGTTAGAGGTGAAAGGTGTAGGTCCAGTTTCAGTCTTCTACAAGTCGCCAGCCAGTTCAACTAGCACCATTTGTTAAATAGGGAATCTTTTCCCCAATTTATATTTTTGATAGGTTTATCAAAGATCAAATGACTATAAGTGTCTGAGTTCATCTCTTGGTTCTCAATTCTGTTCCATACATCTACCTCTCATTTTTGTGCCAGTACCATGCTGTTTTGATCACTATAGATTTACAGTATAGTCTGAAGTATGGTAGCATGATTCCTCCTGATTTGTTTTTATGTCTGAGTAATGTCTTGGCAACTCAAGGTTATTTCTGTTTTCATATCAAATGAAGTACTAACTTTTCCAGATCTTTAAAGTATGACAAAGGTGCTTTAATAGGGATTGCATTAAGTTGTGGATTGCTTCGGGAATGATGGACATTTTAACAATGTTGATTCTTCCCAGCCATGAGCATGGTATATTTTTCCATTTGTTAACATCTTCAGCTATTTCTTTTCTCAGAGTTTCATAGTTCTCTTTGTAGAGATCTTTCAGGTCCTTTGTTAAGTATACTCCCAGATATTTCATCTTCTTTGGCACTACTATGAAAGAAATAGAGTCCTTAACTGTTTTTTCAGCCTGACTATTGTTGGTATATATAAATGCTACTGATTTGTGAGAATTGATTCTGTGTCCTGAGATACTGCTGTATTCCTTGATCACTCTTAGAAGTGAGTTTTGTAGTTGAGTCCCTGGGGTTCTCTAGGTATACAATCATATCTTCTGTGAAGAATGAAAGTTTGTTTGCCTCTGACCTATATGGATACCCTTGATCGCCTTCTCTGGCCTGATTGCAATAGCTAAGACTTCTTTTATACTATTAAAAAGCAGTAGAGATAGTGGGCAACCTTGCCAGGTTCCTGATCTGAGTGGAAATATTTTTAATTTTACTCCATTCAATATAATATTGGCTGTGGGTTTGCTGTAGATGTCTGTTTTAGTTTAAGAAATGTCCTTTCTATACCTATTTTCTTAAGTGTTCTGATCATGAAGGGATACTAGATATTATCAAAATATTTTTCTGCATCAATTAAGAGAATCAGATGGTCTTTTTGTTTTTTATTTTGTTTCTATGATGTATTATATTTATAGATTTATGTGTATCAAACCAGTCTTGAGACCCTGGGATAAAACCCACTTGGTCATGGTGTATAATTTGTTTGATGTGTTGCTGGATTCTGTTTGCTAGGATCTTATTGAATATTTTTGCATTAATATTCATCAGAAATATTCGTCTATATATTTTTTTTCTTGTTGGGTCTTTTCCTGGTTTGGAGACCAGAGTGATATTTGCTTCATAGAATGTGTTGGGAAGTATTTTCCCTTTTTCTATGTTTTGGAAAAGGTTAAGTAATATAGGTAGTAGTTCCTCTTTCAAAGTTTGGTAGAATTCTGATGTGAAGCCATCTGGTCCCGGACTTTTCTTTTTGGGGAGATTTTGCATATTAGATGCTACTCAGTCTTGGCTCCACAACTTATTAGCTGTGCACTTTTCTTATTCAGAAAATGTGATAAAAATATCTCACTCACAGGAATGTCAAAGTGGAGGAGAGGCAAGATGGTCGACTAGAGTCAGCTTTCCACAGAGGCTCCCATCCAGAAGGAGAGTTAATGGACAGAAGCTTATCAAGTAAGCTGATGGTTTGGAGCTGAGCCAAGAGAGAAGACTGAAGAGTACACATCACCCCTTCTGAGGTTAGTTGCAACCCCAAGGAAACAAACAATAGGTATAAAACCCATGGCCAAGTGGGCAGGAGTCCCCTCCTCTACAAGGACAGCTTTCAGTGTACTTTCTACAAACAAGTGAGCAGAGTTCAGATCTCCTCCTATTTTATCCCATGGGAGAAACCCTCTAAAAACCACAACTCATTCCCCAGAAAGAACCCACTTGTGTGCCTTGGCATTCTCCATCCAGGTATAAAACTGATCATATGCTCTACCCACAATTCTGAACTCCCAACACTCCCTTCCACTCCCACCCCAAAGTCTGGAAGCCTGTCCCCCTCAGACAGACTCTTGAGCAATTTCCTAAAAGGTACGGGCAAGGCATGGGCTGCTACAAGTCTGTGCTGAATCAGCGGCATGGGTGTAAAGCAAGGACTGTAGAGTGAGGAAGCCAAGTGGGAGAGGGAGAAATGGTGCCCTAGAGCAGAGCCTAGCAGCTGTGGTGCCAGCAGTAACAATAGGGCTCAAAATACCCCTGGTGGTATTTTGGAGAAACACTTCCTGTCTCTCTTAACAACCAGAAGGAGCTGGGCCTCTATTCCATGCCTCTCCTGGTTCTGCAGCCTGCAGTAGAGGCAGGATGCTAGCAGGTTATCTGGAGAGGGATTCTGGCTGCAGAAGGTAAAGGGGAACAGGTGAGTGCAGAGACCACAGAGAGAGAGGAAGCAACAGATGATGGGGTGGTGCTGGGCTCTCTTAAACCAACTTCACCTATGTGACATTCTGGAAAAGTCAATACTATGCATATAGGAAAAATGCCAGTGACTAACAGGATTGTGGGGAGGAGGGATGAATAAGCAGAACACAGAGGAATGTTAGGGCAGTGACACTATTCTGGGTGATATAATGGTATGTATATGTCAGGATACATTTGTCAAATTCCACAGAATGTACAACACCAAGAGTACAACACTTAATGTAAACTATGGACTTTGGGTGACAGTGTGGCAATGTAGAGTCATCAGGTCTAACACAAAGCACTGCTGTAGCTTCAGTTTGGGTATTGGGGGTGGCTGTTTGTGGAGAGTATGTAGGAAATCTGTAGTTTCCACTTTTGTAGTGAGCCTAAAATTGATCCAAAGAATAAAGTCTATTAAAAGGAAGAAGAGCTTTTCTGCACTGCTCAAGGAGGGTCCATATGGTGTTGTTCTGGATTCCCATTGTAATTTAAAGGGAGATTTTCACAATATCTGGAGCCCATGATGTCCTACAAATGAACAAGAAGGATGTCTTCAAATTTCTTGCAGCAGGAACCCACTTAGGTGGTACCAACCTTGACTTCCAAATGCAACAGTATATCTACAAAAGGAAAAGTGATACATCTACATCATAAACCTGAAAAGGACCTGGGAGAAGCTTCTGTTGGCAGCTTGTACCTTTGTTGCCATTGAAAACCCTGCTGATATCAGTGTAATACCTTTCAGGAATACTGGCCTGCGAGGTGTGCTGAAGTTTGCTGCTGCCACCGGAGCCACTCCCATTGCTGGCCACTTTACTCCTGAAACCTTCACTAACCAGATCCAGGCAGCCTTCTGGGAGCCATGACTTCTAGTGGTTACTGATCCCAGGGCTAACCACCAACTTCTCACAGAGGCATCTTATGTTAACCTGCCTACCATTGCTCTGTGTAACAGATTCTCTCTGCATTATGTGGACATCTCCATCTCATGATATAACAAGGGAGCTCTGGTAGGTCTGACATGGTGGCTGCCAGCCCAGGAAGTTCTCTGCATGCGTGGGACCACCTCCCATGCACACCCGTGAGAGGTCATGCCTGATCTCTAATTTTACAGAGATCCTGAAGAGATTGAACAAGGAGAGCAGGCTGCTGCTGAGAAAGCTGTGACCAAGGAGGGATTTCAAGATGAATGGACTGCTCCAGCTCCTGAGTTTACTGCTGCTCAGCCTGAATTGCAGACTGGTCAGAAGGCTGCAGGTGCCCCCCATGGCTCCCCACTGGAGACTGGCGTGCCCAGCCCACCATAGAAGACTGGTCTGTAGCTCCCACTGCTCAGGCCACTGAATGGGTAGGAATGACCACTCGTAGTCTTAAGCTGTTTTTCTACAAGCTCTTAAACAAGATGGAAATAAGGTTGGCATAAAATATCAGTTTTTTTTTTAAAGTAAGAAGAGAAGAAGGAGGAGGAAGCTGTTAGTATCTCACAAGGCTCAACTTTAGAGAATTGGCACCATCATTGTGAAGAATTCTCTGACCTCTCTCTCCCCTTCCTCCTAGCAGAAGAATTAAGTGCTCTTTTATTTCTCCATTGTATATTATTCTAACTTAGTTTTTAGTTTTTGGCATCATGCTTTATTACAATGTTTATAGTCTCACCTCCTGAGCTGTGACCTGCCCAAGAGCAGAGGGAGTGTCTCATTTTGTTGATATTTCTAGGATGCTGCCCAGTAGAGTTCATGACACATTAGTTGTGTGAATGTATGAAGGACATTCCACAGCTATTGTTTTAATGCAGCTTTAAAGGATCTTGTCTTACACTCTGTTGTTCTTCAGGCTTTTGGACATCCTGAATACAGCAATCTCCAAGTGGGTGATCCCAGGGACAGTGGTCAGAATATGAGTGACCACTCATACAGAGCATGGAGGAAATTTCCTAGAAACTGAGGACATATGGGAATCCTAAGCTAATAACTAATCTATACTGAGTCTCTTAAAAAAATAACACGTAACTCTAGTAGAGCTTTTGGAAAACATTCTTCCATGGAGATAATATAACCGAGTGCAGTGTACGAAGTTTGGGACCAGACATCTCTGGGACAACATAGGTCAGGTGGGAGATATCATGGGGTGGTGGTGAGACCACACCTCCCAGAAGCCACCTCAGCCAGTTCCCAGGGGCTGCCTGAAGTGCTCTGCTGAGAGTTCTTACAAGACTGAGTGGTTAGATACATGTAAAATGTGTGAAATGTATTCCTGGGAGAGATGACATTTTAAACTTTCATTATTCATTTTACCTTACTGGGAGTAACATGTAATATAGTTCTTGAAAGCAGGTTTTAAGAAGGGGAAGGAAAAAAGTATCAAGATACTGGTGCTAAGAATGGAAAAGAAAAATTAGCTAAGAGGTAATAGGGTACCTAAAAAAAGCTTTTTTTAACTTCCTTAATTTACCAGAGTTTAACAGACAAAGAGAATATTCTTAGCCACACAACAGTTTTAATTTTAGGACTAGGGCATACTTGTTAGAAATCACTTATTAGTATTGTTTAAAATAGAAGCATTGGGAATATAGGAGATTATTAGTTAGGGTTCTGCCACTCACTTACTGTGAGATCTAGATAAATCACATACCCTCTGAACTATGGTTTTATTCATTGATACAATAAGCACAAAGATACTTGCCCTGCTTACCTCACAGGGTGGTTGTGAAAATCCAAGAGATTACTAGAAGAAAAATTTTTTATAAATTAGCCAAACAAATTTATTTTTCCTAGTAGGTGCAAACATAGAAAGGATGAGTGCTATGAAGCTCTGCCACTCAGTTTCAATGGAGTTTATTCTTGGGTACCAAAGAGGTACCAAAAGGTACCAAAAGGTGTTGTACCTTTAGTTTCTTGTTCTTTGAAACCATAAAGGAGCTTCTAGCAGGTTCAAAAAGGGAATCACATCCATGTTTGGGGAAAGGCTTTTTGTTGAAGCTTCTTGTAGGTTTTAACTTTAGGCACCCATACACTCATAAGGATATGTTGCCAAGGAATGAAAAGAGAAAAGCTCTTCTTTGACCATCTTATCAAAGAATCATTAATTCATATCAGAAAACTGGGGAGAACAGACATTCAGGGATGCTTTGGGAAGGAGCGTGATGTGCCTGAATGGTTATGACCCATAGCATCTGATTTGTTCCAGAGCTCTCTTGGCTGTTACAAGGGCTGGGGTGGGGAAACCTCTGCCCTGTATTTTGTGTAGCTCTTGAACTATGCAGAACTCAATGCAAAAAATTGCATTATGAGGGCAAGGGTGGAGCCCCCAACTTAACAGATTTTGTGTCTCCTAGTTTCCAGAAGTAAATATTTATTAATGAAAACTTGATGGAGAATGCATATCAGAGAGGGGCAAGTGGCAGATGTTACGCTTAGGGCAGGAGACCTGCTTCTGCAGAACTGAAAGGAGATCTTGCCAGGCTTGGGGCTGTTTCACCCCTTCTAAAGAGATCAAACCATAACATTGGCCCATGGGCATCAAAAAAGGGGTGCATAGTTTAAGATAGATGTGAGGAGTTAGGAGACAGTTCACAGGACAGCTGCCATGATGAGAAAGAGTTTAGAAAAGACGTTGTAGAGGGAAGATATTGGTATTATTTCAATCTGACAAGAAGCTCCTAGATAAAGTGTAGTTGGTGTTTGGACTTTTGCAGGGGTGATTATATAAAGCAGATCTTTTCAGGCATTTTTGGGGAGGTGGGTGGGTACCAAGGCATTCTTAGAAAAATATCACATTGACTGGGCCCATAGTATCATCAGATGACATTGCTCAAGACTAGATTGTACCTTCAGGCTTTGGCACTCTTAGTCCCACCCTGCCATCAAGGACTGAGGGAGACAACAGCTTAGCACTCAGTGACCCATGCCTGGCTTGGGGGAGTCACATACCTGTTAGACAACTGAGGTAGAGAGCTGGGGTATTTCAGGTAGAGTTAGAAAAAGTGTGGACAGTACAATGAATGAAAGATTGAAATGAAGGGAGGAAATAATTGATTCTTATATTTGAAAATACTGGATTGATTTGTCAAAGAATGGTGTGTGTGTACCCATATGTGTACATACAGATAGAGCATGTCTCAAAAGTCTTTGTACAATTAAGCTTCACTAACTTCAGAAAAATAAGTGCAATGAATTTACCTGCAAGATCACTTGAAGTTTTAATTATATACTTTTATTTAATTTATTTAATTTTTATTTTTTTGAGACAGAGTCTCACTCTGTCACTGTCAGTAGAGTACTGTGCTGTCACAGCACAAGGCAACCTCAAACTCTTGGCCTCAAGCAATCCATTGCGTCAGCCTCTGGAGTAGCTGGGACTATAGGCACACCCAGCTAATTTTTCTATTTTTAGTAGAGATGGAGGTTTCACGCTGGTCTCGAACTCCTGAGCTCAAGTGATCCACCCAGGTTGACCTCCCAGAGTGCTGAGATTAAGGCATGAGTCACTGCACCTAGCCGTATATAAATTGATTTTATACTTATTTTAGCTTTGTGGATATTGAATAATGAATTGTTAGTTTTAATTATTTGAGTCAGTCCCTCTGAAAACAGTAAAAGCTGACTTTTAAATGAAAAAATTGATATTCCATGTTCATAAAGCTAAATAAGTGTAAAAGAACTTTAAGTTTTATATTTGAGTTAGTGTAAGGAAAAAACATTCTGTAGAGAAAATGGATATGTGTGATCTTGAGAGTATAAATGTCTGGGATAAGCAGAAATTCTAGGCAGCATTTCAGGTTTTTGAGGCCCAAGTCGAGGGTTCTGCACAGTAACAGGGGACTCAGGTAACATCTGAATGACTAAAGAAATAAACAGAAAGTTTCACCGAGGTGAATATATGATATGAAGAAAGGGTAAAGTTGGAAAATGGGATAGCAGGGGAGGGCAGAGAGCTTCAGAAGGCCCCTGACAGGCAGAGGAATCTGCTGAGCTGTAGGGGGTTAGGGGCTGTGGCCCCCGCTCTTGTCCATTCCCCATCCTCACAAACCCTCTGTGACTCTTGTGGTCTGTGGTGCAGGCCTGTGACTATATACATGAAAGGCCAGGCACTCTCAGCTCTCAGCTGCTTCAGTGAGCTCAGCTATTCGGGCATGGAGACACTCAGCTGTTTTCTATATGGTCCCCCAATTCACCTTTCTGGTTCTTTCGGCGTTGATCTTTCTGTACCTGATGTACCCAGTCATGGATTCATTTTTATCAATGGCCTGGGACAGCAAAATGATAAAGGACACCCAAGAGAGATTCTTTGTTGTCATTTCCCATTTCTATTGCACATTTCTAAATGAGTTGGTTAGCATAGAGATTTGTAGAACATTACTATTCTAGGGAAGATGTTGAGCAGGGTTAGGTGCTCAGAAGGACTAAGGTTCCACCTCAGGCTCACAGGCTGGTCGTCTGGCTATGGTGGAGGCTTCCAGGATAAAACCCCAAGCAGTGATTTTGTGGTCCTGGATTGGCATATTTAGAAAGTGTGGGTTCACTGAAGGAGAATAGGGTCTTCTGACACTTGACTTTGAGTCATATTTTTATATTGATATCACTTAACTAAGTGGCACTGTTGGATTGATCAGGACAGCAATATCAATAGCCTTCAAGCTCTGTCCCCACAATAAAGGGTCCTCTGAAGGTGCAGATGGGACTATTGGCTTCTGCTTCTGTATCTTCCCAGAGCATAGGACTTCTGAGAACATCAAGTGGGGATTTCATAGACAAAAATCCTTTCAGTTTTTCAAAGAAGGAAAATTTGGAACTATAGTAGAACCTCCATAACCAACCACCTTCCTACTTTGCCACCTGCTTTAATTTATCTAATTTTCATAATCTCATAGACCAGACACGTACCATATGTATGTGTCAGTACAGTAGGCCTAGTTCTGTAATTATTTGGTACTTTCTAATAGTAAACAAAATAAATGGAGTTTAGGTCACTTTTTTTTTTAAAGTCCACTTTCCCATGCTGCTCACATAAATTTCAAACCTTCAGCACTTTGCTTAAACTTAGGCCATCTCCACTTGCTTAGAAGATGTGCTGGACTCCTCATTCACAGAGGAAGTGGAAGCCATTATATGGCAATTTGTCAGGAGGAAACCTTTGAAAAAACTGTATCCATTTCTCCTCTCCTTCTTTCTTCCTGATGTGTAGAAGGAGATTTCCTTCTAAGGTTTCTGGCCTTAAATGAATTATGTTTCCTGAATTGTCTTTATTGAGCGATAGCTAAAACCTATTTTGTGTGTGTGTGTGTGTGTGTGTGTGTGTGATAGAGTCTTCCTCTATTGCCTGGTCTGGAGGGCAGTGGTGTCATCATACCTCACTGCACCTCAAATTCCTGGGCTCAAGCTATCAAGCTATTCTCCTGCCTCAGCCTCTTAATTCGTTTGGAATGCGGGTGGGTGCCACCATGCCTGCTCATAGAACCTAGTCTTGATGGATTTATCCACCCTTGCCAACTGTCCTTACTGTCCTTTCCCCGCTTCTCCTGAGGTATTTGACATTTTTCATTTTGATTAATTAATTAATCAATTTATTTATTTTGAGACAGTTTCACCATGTCACCTTTGGTAGAGTGCCACAGTGTCATAGCTAACAGCAACCTCAAGTTCTTGAGCTCAAGCAATCCTCTTGCCTCACTCTCCCACATAGTTGGGACTATAGGCGCCTGCCACAACACCCAGCTGTTTTTAGAGACAGGCTAGCTCTTGTTCAGGCTAGTCTCAAATTCCTAAGCTCAGGCAATCCACTGGACTCAGCCTCCCAGATTACAGGCATGAGCCGTCAGATCCTTGAATGAAAAGCCAAATCTTGCCAAGTAGGAAAGGAAAAGGGCAAGAACAAGGAAGAAACAATTGAGAAGATGCAGGAATAAAATAATCTTATATGCAACTTTCATTAAACACTGCTAAAATGAAAAAAAATCTTTATTTTTACATTTTTTATTTTTATTACATTTTTCATTTTTTAAAGCTGTTTATTACAAAATGAAGTGTACACATGAGCAGATAGAAAAGTATAACTCTCCTTGTACCCAACACCTAACTTTCACAATTACCATGCATGATTCTGTCTTTTACACTATGCTGAAGTGTAAAAACGGCTGTTTAAATATCTTTCATGCATTTCTCAGAAGATATGTAATGTCAATGCTCTATGTCAATGCTCTCAGATTCCTTTGAAACTTATCACATGAAGATCGTACTTACCCACAACACAAGTACACAGCACTGGTGACTGAACCATGTTGAGCTTTACTGGCTCGGGCAATCACCTCTGCTCTGCTTTACAGTAAACCCTGAGAAATCATTTGAATTCCTGCCCCTATGCAAGCTGTAATCTTTACAGAACAAATACAGTGCATAAAATTGTAGTTACTTAATCACACAGTAAGTAGAAAACTTTACATGTGGATAAAAATTGAGATTGTTATATAAATGTTTTCAATTATTTAGAAAAAACATTTTGTTTTCTATCACATACTTAAAGTGAACTATTGGTATTTCCAGTTAAATAAAGTAGATCAAATAATGTACTTGTTTATCTCCTCTCCTTCCCCAAATGCTATCAAAAGTAAAGGACTTTATGAAAACATGCTCAATATCATTAAATGTTAGGAAAATACAAATCAAAACCACTCTGAAATACCACTTTACACCACTAGAATGGGTAGAATCAAAAAGTCAGATAAGTGTTTGGGAGAATGTGGAGAAACTAGAAGCCTCATACACTGCTAAGGGAATGTAAAATGCTTTGAAAACAGTCTGGCAGTTCCTCAAGTGTTAAACAGGGTTAGCATATAACTCACCAATTCCTCTCCTGGTATATACCCAAGATAAATGAAGACACACAAATATTCACAGTAGCATTATTCATGACAGTCAAAAGGTGGGAACAACCCAGATGTCCATCAACTAATGAATTGATAGACAAAATGTGGTATAGCCATACATTGGACTATCATTCATCCATAAAATGAACAAAAGGGATAAAGTATTAATGCATGCTACATCATAGATGAACCTTGAAAACATTATGCTAAGTGAAAGAAGCCAGAAGCAAATGACCAAATGTGATTTCATTCTTATGAAATGCTCAAAATTGGAAGTGATGTTTTTGTCCAGTATTTTCTAAAACTCTGTTGAAATATCAGCGTACTTCCAATGTTGAAAGAGGCTCTTAGGTTCTTGCCTGGGACAGAACCTGAGACTCCAGGGTTGAAGTTGGCATCATCACACACAACTGGGGTCTGGGTGTGCCATGGCAACTGTGGGAATCAAAACCAAAAATCTAAAACATTATGTAAACTCAAGACAACATAGTCAATGGTCCATTTTTTAAAAAATAATTTTATTAAATCATAATTGTGTACATTGGTGCAATCATAGGGCAGAATGTGCTTCATATACAATCAGAAATATTTTGATCATACTGTTAGAGATAGCCTTCATGGCATTTTCTTGATCACTATA
>CAUYON010021008.1:0-14638 GCA_963573935.1 Arctocebus calabarensis
TGCAGGTTATGTTTCTGACAAATGTTTGATAACCAGAATCCACAAATAACTCAAACTTATTAATAAGAAAAGAACAAGAAATCCCATTTCATTGTGGGCAGGGGATTCTAACCTCTTAACATAATCGCCTTTGTGTTTAAGTCCAATACATTAATTTCAGAAGAACATAAACATTCAACTCAGATCCTGTATGGTATTCCATTGACTCAATTATTATTTATAGGAGACAGTAATCTGAGTGTTATTTAAAGGTATGGAGTAGACATCTTCATGTCCATGTAGATTTAGGGTGTTATTGCCATTTCTTTCAATGCAGAGAATTGATATACTATTCTTTGTTATTGCCTCTTACAAATACAAAACAATATGATTTCTACACTATTTCTGTTACACAAGACTAATGCATCCCGATGACATTCACATTGTAATTCAGGACAGAATAGTTAGGTTTCAAAATTGTTGGGTTTGCATTAATCTCTTTCAGATTTGCCAACATCTCTCTTCTACTGACCATCCCTTATTATTGTTTTCTAAGATTACTTTTGGTCATCCCTCATATATTACAAGCATGTACTTAATCATAAAAAAAGCAGATAGGAGCATGTGACTGATTTCTACGTGTGCATAATCATCACTCAGTCCTGGTTTGATAGATCAATGCTTTCTTGAACAAATAAGTTGGGTCTTACTTAATCCAGAACTGTGAATTGGTGTTAAAAATGGTAAAAATATATAATTCTTCTGAAATAAATTCTGAGCCCAAATTGTAGAACCTTGTATAATAATAGCTAATAGTCCCTCAAACTTTGTGTAGTTTTTCTTATATAAGATTCACCAAATTTGATATATATCAGAATGGAATAACAGATAAAAATATATACTCAGTAGGTTTCAGTGCTAAACATTTTTTTAAAATCTTAAAATTAATGTATTTATATTTTCCTGAGTTCCATAAATGTCCTGGATCTCAGTTGGGAAGGGACTTTTCACTGTGAGATCTGGGCACATAGAGAGGGGGACGGCTGCAGTGGCACAAATATGCTGTGCTTTTAAACATCAAAGATTAATTGCACGTAATCATGGTTTTTTTAAATATAAAAATCATTAAATAATATAAGACAAAAATATATCCACCACTAACTGTAGGAATTAGATGTGAAATGATGTTCGGTTTTATTAAATAAAAAGAAAAGTTGTGAACTAGATCTTGAATCTGATGTTTTTAGTCACTCTTCCAACAGCTGTGTTTTAATTAGTGTATTTAGATCATGCATATTACTTGGACTGAGTTCTGCCTTGTTTGTAACTATTTTCTGCTCATATAATTTATTCCTTGCCTCCTCCCACACACGTTTTCTACTTTTCTGTTTTATCAACCCTAATAGCATCCCAATTATATCTTTTAAAAGAATTAGTGATTTCCCTAGGGTTTGCAATATACGTTTTAAACTAATGTCAGTGCACTTTTAAACAAGACTTCAAATAACACAATTGCACGTGAACTTTAGGGATACCCTGAATAGTGTGGATACCTTATAACAAGGTGTTTTTTGTTCCCCCCTAATTCAAGTGTTGAAATCTAATTTCTAGAGTAAATATCTAGAGAGGGCACCATTGGGAAATGATTAGGTGGATAAGGGAAAAGCCCTCACAATGGGAACAGTGTCTTTATAAAATAGCCCTGGAGAGCTCATTTGCCCTAATCTTTAAAAGATAGCCTTAGATCTTCAGGATATATATCCTGAAGACCAAAAATCACATCATAATAAAGATATTTGTACCAGAATGTTTATTGCAGCCCAATTCATAATTGCTAAGTCGTGGAAGAAGCCCAAATGCCCATCGACCCATGAATGGATTAATAAATTGTGGTACTTGTATACTATGGAATACTATGCAGCCTTAAAGAAGGATGGAGACTTTACCTCTTTTGTGTTTACATGGATGGAGCTGGAGCATATTCTTCTTCGCAAAGTATCTCAAGAATGGAAGAAAAAGTATCCAACGTACTTAGCCCTCATATGAAGCTAATTTATACCTTTCATATGAAGGCTAAAACCGAATTATAGCACAAGAATACAGGGAAAAGGGAAAGGGAGAGGAGGTGAGGGGGGAGGATGGATGGAGGGAGGGCAATTGGGGGGATCACACCTATGGTGCATCTTAGCAGAGTACTGGTGAAACTTATTAAATGTAGAGCATCAATGTCTTTATATAGTGATCAAAAAATGCCATGAAGGCTATCTCTAACAGTATGATCAAAATATTTCTGATTGTATATGAAGCACATTCTGCCCTGTGATTGCACCAATGTACACAATTATGATTTAATAAAATTATTTTTTAAAAAAAAGATATACTATGAAGTTATAAGCACCAAAATAGCATGGTATTGGTATAAAAATAGATACATAAACCAATGGGACAACATAGAAAACCCAGAAATAAATACAAAGAGTTACAGTCAACTGATTTTTGACAAAGTTGCCAAGAATATACATTGGGGGAAAAGATATCCTCTTCAATAAATAGTTCTGGGAAAAATAGATATTCATATGCAAAAGAATGAAGCTGAATCTTATCTCCCATCTTATACAAAAATCAACTGAAGGCTTGGTGCCTGTGGCTCAGTGGGCTAAGGCACCAGCCATGTACACCTGAGCTGGCAGGTTCGAATCCAGCCTGGGCCCACCAAACAACAATGACAACAACAGCTGCAACCAAAAAAAAAAAAAATGGCCAAGTGTTTTGGTGGGCACCTGCAGTCCCAGCTACTTGGGAGGCAGAGGCAAGAGACTCACTTGAGCCCAGGAATGGAGGTTGCTGTGAGCTGTGATGCCATAGCACTCTATCCAGGGTGACAGCTTGAGGCTCTGTCTCAAAAAAAAAAAAAAAAATCAACTGAAAATTCATTAAAGACTTAAACGTAACACCTGAAAGTATAAAATTGCTAGAAGACAACATAGAAGAAATGCTTCAGAACATTGGCCTTGGCAAAGACCACAAAGGCACAAGAACAAAAACAAACATAGATAAGGGGAATTACATTAATCTAAGAAGCTTTGGCACAGCAAACAGAGTAACAGAGAACACAGAGAACCAGTAGGCTGGGGAAAAATACTTACAAGCTATTCCCCCAACAAAAGACTAATACCTAGTACATAAATAGTACTCACCTCAACAGCAAAAATAATAATTCCACTGAAATCTGGGAAAAGGATCTGAGGAAATATTTCTCAAAAGAAGACATACACAAATGGCTAACAAGTATATGAAAAAATCCTCACCATCACTAATGATCAAGGAAACAAATTAAAACTACAACAAGATGTCATATTACCCCTATTAGAATGGCTATTACCATAAAGGCAAAAAATAACAAATGCTGGTGAGATGCAAAGAAAAGGAAACTCTTATACACTGTTGGCTAGAAAGTAAATTAGTGTAGCTAATATGGAAAAACAGTATAGAGGTCTCTCAATAAACTAAAAATAGAATTATCATATGATCCAATAATCACACTCTTAGGGATCTATCTAAAGGAAAGAAAACAGTATCAGACTCCTATATTTACTGCAGCACTATTCATAATTGCCAAGATATGCAAACAACATAAGTGTTCATAAATGGACAAATGGATTAAAAAAAAAACATGGTATACATACAGAATGGAATACTATTTGTCCATAAGAAAGAATGAAATCTTGTCATTCACAGAAGCACAGGTGGAATTGGAGATCATTGTGTTAGGTGAAATAAATCAGGCACATTAAGACAAATATTACACATTGTCACTCACCTATAGGAGCTAAAAATATTAATCTCATAGGTAGAAAGTAGAATGATAGTTACCAGAGGCTGAGAATGGTTGAAGGGAATGGAGAGAGGTTGGGTAATGGGTACAAACATACAGTTAAATAGAGCTTTAGTGTTCAATAGCACTACAAATTGACTATAGGTAACTACAGTATATTACATATTTCAATACAACTAAAAGAAAAGACTTGAAATGTTCCCCACACAAAGCAATGAGAAATGTTCAAAGCAAAGATATCCTAAATATGTGATTTGATTATTGTATATTGTATACATGTATCAAAATATCATATATGCCCTGTAAGTATGTACAAATATTATATATTAATTTAAATAGTTTATTTATTTTTTTTTAATTTAAATATTTTAAATATCATTCTGGTCTACCCTAAGCAAGAGATTGAGTGGGTTTTACATCATAGTTTTACTATATTCGGTGGCCTCTGGGACAGATGATATGATTTAGTAGAGGATACCACAGTCCTTTTTAGCCTTTTTTTTTTCTTTTGTGTAGTATCTGTAAAACAATAATAATAATAAAGAAAAGACAAAATAAATGACTCTTTAGGAAGATGGATAAGATGCAAAATACTTCAGCACCCTTGAACTTGAGTTTGTTCTTCCTGATGCTCAAGGATAGAGACTGGCCCTCAACTGCCAGCTTGAGTGTATGTAGAGGCCAAGGGCTTTCTCTTTGTGTTGTTTACTTTAAATTCTATCAGTAAGAATGGTTTTGGCTGCTAGAAACAGAAAATTCAACTCATAATTACCTAAATAATTTAGCACATCTACTCAGAGGTATATACCCAGAAGACATGAAAAAATATGACTACACAAAAACTTGAAAAAAAAAACTTGTACATGTGTGTTCACAGCATTATTCATAGTAGTCACAAGGTGAAAACAACCCAAATGTCCATCAACTAATGAATGAAAAAGTAAAATATGCTATATCTATATAATGGAATATTATTTGCCTAATAAAAAGGAATGTAGCGCTGATACATGCTATAATGTGGGTGAACCTTGCAAACGTTATGCTAGGTAAAAGAAGCCAGTCACAAAAGACCAATTTATTACATGATTCCATTTATAAAATATCCACAAGAGGCAATTCCACAGAGATCAAATTTGTAGTTTTTAGGGTTAGTGTGAATAAGAGGCTTGGAGGGAGGAGGAAAAAAAGAATAGGTCCTTGGTTTCTTCAACTTCCTACTTCCACTAGAATTTTAGAGACAGCCCATCAGATTAATGAAAAGGATGCTGAATGAGGAGAAGAAAGAATGTGTATCCCCTAAGACAAACTTGCTCACTTTCCTTCAGCCTCAGTTTTTCACACGCCCATGGAAGTGGTAACTCAGAGGGTTGTGAGACTTTAGAGACAAGTGCATGAGCAAAAACACTTTAGTAAGACAAGTTTCTTTAACATTCATAGACAAGGATAAGTTGTTTCGTATGTATGCTACTCAGAAAAAATTCAAGAATGACTTTAAAGTCTTCATTTAAAATATCTCCTCTATTTTCATTCTTTTCCCCTTAGATGACTCTGAATTAGAGCTTCTCTCTAACTATCAGTGAGATATAATAAGCCCGATTTCAACAGATTTGACCCTTTTTGCCCCAATTAGAGGCTTGGTTCAGTACATTTAAAGTAATAATCAAGTTTTATTTTGTTTCTCCTCCCAGGGATTTTGGGATTTTGATGAAGAATGTCATAAAAAGTATGGAGGAATTTGGGGGTGAGTATTCTGGAAACCTCCAACTCATGGCCTTGCTGCTATGATGAGGTACCCCCCTTCATGAAGGATAACCTCAGCCCAGAGCCTCTTGGGATGAAGCTATCTATTATAAAGTTTTTGTAGGCCTAACCTCCCAAAGATCCCATATGTCTCCAGGTGTTGAGGGCTACAGTCTGAATTAGGCCAAGAACATTGTGGGTTACCTCTTTTCTCCAGGCTTTGACTGTCCAGGGACTTCTAGCATTGCCTTCTACCCAGTGTCTGGCAATTCCCCTCATCTCCATTTTTCCTTCTTTAGGTAACCTTTAATTCAATCAAATGCATTATTTCACACCCTTCTGTTATATGCTTACAAATGCATGACTTTGTCTCCTCCTCACATTGGTTCACTTTTAGTTAAAAGCCAAAATGCCTTCATTTAAATCCGTAGTTTAATATATGCCTTTGAAAGAAGGGCTGGGGCTTGGCACCTGTGGCTCAAGCAGCTAAAGTGCCAGTCACAAACACCAGAGCTGGTGGGTTTGAATCCAGACCAGGCCCACCAAACAACAGTGATGACTGCAACCAAAAAATAGCTGGGCATTGTGGCAGGCACCTATAGTCCCAGCTACTTGGGGAGCTAAGGCAGGTGAATCGCTTGAGCCCAGGAGCTGGAAGTTGCTGTGAGCTGTGATGCCATAGCACTCTACCCAGGTTGACAGCTTGAGGCTCTATCAAAAAAAATAAAAAAGAAAGAAAGAAAGAAGCATTGGGAGATAAAGAGATTGAGAAATCATTAATGCTCTGCTTTTTTGTTAATTTTTGTTCTCACTGCAAGTGTGGAGTTGTTCTCTTTTTTTGATTTAAGCCAAGAGGGTTTTTTTGTTTGTTTGTTTGTTTTTCTTTTCTGATGTTTTGTTTGTTTGTGTGTTTTTGAGACAGAGTCTCTGTCACCCTGGTTAGAGTGCCATGGCATCCTAGCTCACAAGAACCTCAAACTCTCGGGCTCAAATAATCCCCTTGCCTCAGCCTCTCAAGTAGCTGAGAATACAGATGCCTGCCACAATGCCCAGCTAGTTTGTCTATTTTTAGTAGAGAGGGGCAGTTCTCAGGCTGGTCTTGAACTGTGAGCTGAAGCCATCCACCCACCTTGGCTGCCCAGACTGCTAGGATTACAGGCATGAGCCACCACACCTGGCCAAGTGAAAAGTTTTCAATAAAAGTGTATACAAGTATTTGTCTACATGTACTCCATGCTGCTGACTTTGAAGAAGAGATGTGTGATATTTCAACCCACTGTGTCCCTAGTGGGCTGATGGACTTTATGATCTTGGAGGGTGGCTCCAGTCAACTATAGCAGCTGTTGCCTTTCAGAGCCACTGGAGGTTTGGTGAGAGCTACAGAAGAGGCACAACTGTGTGTTTGTATACTACAAACAAGAGGGAGAAAGCTTTGCCTCTTTATACCTCTTCATTTTCTCTCATCAAGTTTTCAGAAACCACAGCACAGACCACAGACTACTGCTGAGTTGGCATGACCAGTAAAGGCCACATGACTGAGTAGCAGGAACACACAGTACCAGATCTTCATGGGACTGACTCCAAGTGCCCCTTGCAACATTTAGTTCTTGCCAGAACTTGATTATTTACTTGCCTTCAATGACTTAATATCATTTAGGATAATGAAATATTTTTAACATACAAAAAAATATGGAGAATGGCATAGGAAATACTCATGTATGTGCCACCTAGACTTAACAAGTGTTCCCATTATCTCTAACCATGACCTGCTTAAAGAACTATTTTTCTTTAGATGTCTGAGCCACATTACCTTTATTGCATAAATGTTTGAGGGGCTTTTGTGATAAGGATTTTGCTGTGTCCTACCCTAACTTGAGCTTGGACCTAATATTGCTGTGTATTGTACAAGGGGTATGGATTAGGTAACATCAGGATCAAAGTCTAGAAGGCTGAGTATGCCACCAGCTACAGAATCAGGCTTGCAGGGTTTAATCAGCTCTGTTTTCCCAACACAGATTGTATGATGGTCGACAGCCTCTCTTGGCTATCACGGATCCCGACATGATCAAAACAGTGCTAGTGAAAGAATGTTATTCTGTCTTCACAAACCGGCGGGTAGGCATCCATTTTTTAATTTTAAATATTTATTTTATTATTAAGCTTTTATTTTGAAATAGTATATATATGTATTCATAGAAAGTTACCTCCATAAATGTATAGGGATGTTCTATGTATCCTTCCTCATGTTTCCCCCAATGGTAACATCCTACATAACTAAATAATATAATAACATAGTATAAATATATTCTTGTTACTAAAGTAACAGAAAACCAAACCTGATACAATCCACAGAGCTTATTCAGATTTCCTCAATTTTATGTGCCTTCATTTGTGTGTGTGTAGCTCTATGCAAATTTATCACTTGCATAGATTTGTGTGACTACAACACAATCAAGACACAGAACTCTTTTATCATCATGATGCTCCCTAACAGTGAAAGAGCGCCCTACGATGAGCTATGCTTCTATAGACATGACATATAGCTTATCCTTTCCCCTTAATGGGGTCTGTATAAGAGCAAAAAAAAATTTTTTTGAGGGGTCTAATTTATTGCTATTCGTTTTTATGGATTGTGGTTTGGAGT
Organism: Arctocebus calabarensis; assembly: GCA_963573935.1. Lineage (NCBI taxonomy): Eukaryota > Metazoa > Chordata > Mammalia > Primates > Lorisidae > Arctocebus > Arctocebus calabarensis. The sequence continues at coordinate 8,199 of CAUYON010021008.1, forward strand.
TAAGTCCAAAAATTCTTCTCCTAGCCCTTTTTGTTGTTTATTCCTAAAAGTTATATAATTTAATGCTGTACCTTTAAGTCTACAATCCTTTTTGGGTTAATTTTTGCATAACGTATGAGATTTAGATTGAGGTTCACTTTTGGCAGCCTATGGCTATCCGGCTGTTCTAACAGCACTTTTGGAAAGGCTGTCCCCCCTCCACTGAATTTCTTGTGCACTTTTGTCAAAAATCATTTGGACCTATTTGTGTGCCTCTGTTTTTCATTCTCTAATCTGCTCCATTGATCCCTGTGTCTGCCCCTCATCCAGGACCACACTGTCTTGGCAATAGTCAAGTATATAGTAAATCTTAACGTCTTTTTGTTTTTTGGGTTTTTTTGTAGAGACAGAGTCTCACTTTATCGCCCTCGTGGTGTCACACAGCACATATCAACCTCCAAGTCTTGTGCTTAGGCAATTCTCTTGCCTCAGCCTCCCAAGTAGCTGGGACTACAGGCACCCAGCTGTAGCACCCAGCTACAACGCCCAGATATTTTTCTGTTTTGCAATTCGGCTGAGGCTGGGTTTGAACCCACCACCTTCGGTATATGGGACCGGCGCCCAACTCAATGAGCTACAGGCACCGCCCAATCTTAACGTCTTGTAGGGTTATTCCTTCCACTTTGTTCATTTTGTTCAGAATTATTTCTAGCTATTCTTGGGCCTTCGCCTTTCTATACAAATTCAGAATAAGTTTGTGTATGTCTACAAGCAAACTAGCTGAGATTTTGATAAGAATTGAATTAAACCTGTAGATCAATTTAGGGAAAAATCAGTATCTTTATTATGCTGAGCCTTTCATTCCATGAACTTAATATGCATGTGTGATTTAGCTGAAGAGTTTTGTGATAAAGATTTTATCAAACTGAAGAACTTTCTCCCTCTTCATAGTTTGCCGAATTATTATCATAAATGTGTGATGAAAGTATCCATTTTAAAACAAAATATCACTTTGAAAGATGGAAGACAGTTTCAAGCAAGTTGTTATAATAGGCCATTCCTAAGATGAGAAATGGAATTCTCTTTTTACTTCTATCACTAGAGGAAAAAAGAGAGAGAGAGAGTAAAGGACTTTCATGCAATTGCATTATTTCTTTAAAATAGATTCCTAATATTTTAAGTATTACTAACTATTTATTTCTAAGTCACCATGTCAGGGCAACTCTTTTTCAAGTTGCTCATGCTCATGAAAGACAGCTGGTCTGAGTCAATACACTGTCTGCCAAGGCCACTGGACTGTCAGCAATGCTTTCTAGTCTGCACAGCCCTGGAGGAGGCGCTGTAATCCTTGAGATGTTCTACATCTATTTCACTGCAAGAATAGGTCTTCTATCATATGGAGTATTTGCATTTAAAAGGAAACTGAGGGCCAGTGAGGTGGCTCACACTTGTAATCCTAGCACTTGGGGAGGTCTAAGCAGGTGGATTGCCTGATCTCATGAGTTCAAAACCAGCCTGAGCCAAAGCAAGACCCCATCTCTAAACATAGCTGGGCATTGTGGCAGGCATCTATAAGTCCCAGCTACTTGGGAGACTCAGGCAAGAGAATAGCTTAAGCCCAATAGTTTGAGGTTGCTGTGAGCTGTGATGCCACAGCACTCTACCAAGGACAACAAAGTGAGTCTCTGTCTCAATAAAATATAAAATAAACTAAAATAATAAAATAATAAAGAGACTGGGATATAGAGGTTGGAACCACACCAGGTTGCTAGGTGCCACCTGCCATACACACACACACACACTCACAGAAGGGTGGGCATTTAGGATAAATCTTTACTGAGCATCTAGCATAGGGCCTGCCACCTAGTAGACAGTCACTAAATATTTGTTAAATAAGTGACTTGTTTATCACATTTTCTACAACTGTAAGACCTCCAAAACTTACGTAGGACAAAATGTTTTTGCTTTGAACTCTAGTCTTTTGGTCCAGTGGGCTTTATGAAAAGTGCCATCTCTCTATCTGAGAATGAAGAATGGAAGAGAATACGAGCGTTGCTGTCTCCAACCTTCACCAGTGGAAAACTGAAGGAGGTAAGAAAGTAAGAGGACTTCTAATTAGAAACTTCAGGATTGAATCTGGGACAGCTAGAAAGTAAAATCATAGTCCTTTCCAAGGGGTAGTCTATTGAGTTCGAGCTTCCTAAAAATAGTCTTTTACCTTTATGTTCTAAAACTGAAATTATATGATTTCTTATAAAATGTTATTTACTGCTCCAAGCTGAGAGGACTTGAGTTTGCACATTTAATATGTGTGGTGTTGTGTTTTGTGCTTAGATGTTCCCCATTATGAGCCAGTATGCAGATGTGTTGGTGAGAAACCTGAGGGAGGAAGCAGAGAAAGACAAGCCCGTCAACTTGAAAGAGTGAGTAGGAACACAGTCTTGGGGTTCTGAGCTGTCATGAGGCCCTCTAGCTGTCTGCCATAGAGCTAACGTTCTCACTGCTGAGTTACTCCAGTGACCACACAGGAGCAGGGTGTGGTCTTACAACTCCAATGGGCCACCTAAGAGGGAGTGGCTTGTGGGAGAAGACAAGGCAGCTGAGAGGAGATAAAAGGTCTTCTCCCCCATTCACAGGAGCCAAGATTAACTTATCTGAAAATGATCCACTTAGATACTCCAGAAGACAAAATACATAGTTCAGAAAGAGGAAATGAATGTACCAAAGTTTTGAGTGTAAAGGGTCTGAAATGGTGTGAGATGAGGGAAGGTCAATGGTATTTGTTAGCTGGCAATGAGTGTGGCAGGAAAGTGACAAAGGGGAACCTAAGAGAACTTCAATCCCTTCATGGTTTTGCTGAGGATACCACTGAAATACTGAATACTAAATCTTCCCACCACTTCTCCATCCTGCAGCCTCAAAAGGGAGTAGGGCCTGTAGAGGATATCAGTAAGACAGCTCTATCATTTATCATCTAAAGCAGGATGTGTTTGAATTATGTTGGACAACAGGTATACACTGAGTCTGTCCTGGGCAGACTGGGGACATGTGGTCACTCAGCTATTGGGTCCCCCAATCAATTTTGGAGTGATGTTTTGAGCTTTGGTTTGTTTTTATTTTCTTTAACCAGGACAGTCTTGGTTCTTGCCATCCACAGAAATGATCTGCCCTCAGAGCAACTTCAGATTATAGGAATTGGAGGAAGTGGGTCACTTGGGAGCCTTAGCAGAAGTGTAGAGGAGAGATGATGTTCATGCCAACTCTAAAGGGAATGTAGCTTTTCTGTGAAGTTCTGAAGAGGAATCAGATTCTTGCCTCACCACAGAATCTATGCCCAGCCAATACTTAGATCAATGACAACTTTTGTGACATCTAGGAAGCATTAGTTATTCCACTATGTTCTGCTGAAGCACAATGCTTACAGCCCTATCATCATCCACACTCAACACACACTCCTGTAATTTGCCTGACTCTGGGTCTCTGTCTCCCTGTGACTGAACTCCTTGAGATCAGAGGTGAGTCTAAGTCACCTTAGTGTACCCATCACCCCAAGTCCAAGACCAGCTGCACACTGGCATTCAATAACCACATGATGAGTGAGTGAGATAGCATATGATGCAGCAGGTATTTCTAAAAGTCTGTAGACTTTCATCTATCTGGCCCAGACATATGGGTTTACACATAGTTCTGGCTGTATGTATAAAAGAAGAATGATAAAAAGTTACTAATTTCAGTTTTCTGTTTTTCCTCTACGCAGTGCCTTTGGAGCCTACAGCATGGATGTGATCACAGGCACATCATTTGGAGTGAACATTGATTCTCTCAACAACCCACAGGATCCCTTTGTGGAAAACACCAAGAGGCTCTTAAGATTTGATTTCCTTGATCCCTTCCTTCTTTCAATAAGTATGTAGACTACTATTTCTTTCTCTCTCTTTCTCTTTCTCTCTCTCTCTTTGCCTCTCTCTCTCTCTATCTCCCACCCTTAAAAAAATAACTTTATTGAGATATAGTTCACACAGCATATAATTTACCCACTTAAAATATATAATGCAGTGGTTTTTAGTACAAAATTATGTCAATCATCACCATTGCCAATTTTAGAACATTTTTGTCAATTCAGAAGCCCCATACCTTTTAACTATTGCCTCTCCCACATTCACTCAGGTTTAAGCAAACATTGATTTACTCACTTTTTATCTGTAAATTTGCCTATTCTGGATACTGTCATATAAATGGAATCATATAACATGTGGCTTTTGACTGGCTTCCTTCATTGAACATGGTATTTTCAAGGTTCATCCATGTCAAAGCATGGGCTCAGTACTTCAATTCTTTTTATGGCCAAATAATATTCCATTGTCTGCACCAACTGCATTTTATGTGTTCATAGTGGATAAACATTTAGGCTGTTTCCACCTTTTATCTTTTAGCTACTGTGAATATTGTTGCTATGAATAGTCATTTACATGTTTATGTTGAATACCTGTTGAGGGGTATATATTCAGGAGTAGAATTGCTGGGTTATATAATAATTCTATGTTTAACTTGTTAAGAAACTGCCAAACTGGCTCGGCGCCTGTGGCTCAACGGGCTAGGGCACCAGCCATGTACACCTGAGCTGGCGGGTTCGAATCCAGCCCCAGGACCCGCCAAACAACAATGACGGCTGCAACCAAAAAATGGCCGGGCGTTGTGGTGGGCGCCTGTAGTCCCAGGTACTTGGGAGGCAGAGGCAAGAGACTCGCTTGAGCCCAGGAATTGGAGGTTGCTGTGAGCTGTGATGCCACAGCACTCTACCCAGGGTGACAGCTTGAGGCTCTGTCTCAAAAAAAAAAAAAGAAACTGCCAAACTGTTTTCCACAATAGATGCATCATTTACCTTCTTACCAGAAACGTATGGGGGTTCTGATTTCTCCACATTCTTGCCATGTTTTGGTTTTCCCATCTTTTTGATTATAGCCATCCTAGTGAGTATGAAGTGGTATCTCACTGTGGTTTTAGTTTTCATTTCCCTAGTGGCTAATGATACTGAGAAACATTCACCATTTTTATATCTTCTTTAGATAAATGTCATGTCTTTTCCTGATTGTTTCTTTCTGTTGTTGGGTTGTAAGATTTATTTATATACTATATTCTAGACACAAATCTCATATCAGAAATGATCTGCAAAATTTTTCTCCTATTATTTAGTATCTTTTCATTTCCTTAAAGAATATTCTTTGAAGCATAAAATGTTAAATTTTGATGATGTGCAACGTATGCATTTTCCTATTATTGCTTGTGCTTTTGGTAACAAATCTAAAAATCCATTGTCAAATCTGAGGTCATAAAGATTTGCCCTCTTGGTTTTCTTCTGAGGATTGTATAGTTTTAGCTCTTATGTTTATGTCTTTCTTGAATCTTGAGTTAGGTTTTAGATAGTGTAAGAGTACAACTTAATTGTTTTGCATGTGGCTATCCAGTTGTCCCAGCATCATTTGATGAAAAGATTATTTTTCCCCAATTTAATGCTCATGGTCACTTTAATGGTCACTTTTCTCAAATTCAGTGGACCATAGATACAAGGGTTTATTTCTGGAATCTAAATTCTATTCCTTGATCTATATGTCTGTCCTTATGCCAGTGCCACATTGTCTTAATCATTAGAGCTTTGTTGTAAGTTTATCATAAATATGAGTCCTACAACTTTATTCTTCCTTTTCAAGATTGTCCTGGCTATTCCAGGTCTATTCATATTCCATATGAATTTTAAAATCAACTTGCCACTTTCTATCTTAGAAGCCAGCTAGGATTCTGATAATGTGTGAAATCAACTTCAGGTATATTACTATTTTGACATCATTAAATTTTCTGGTCCATGACCATAGCATATTTGTTCTTTTATTTTGGTACTCTATTTCAACAATGTTTTGTAGTTTTCATAGTTTAAGTTTTATACTCTTGCTAAATTTATTTTGCCTTTTTGATCCTATAATAAATCGAATTACATGTGGATATTCTTTTTTTTTTAATATACATGTGTTAATTAGGTTTCCACTTTTTGCCTGCACAGAATTTAAAAGGCTTAAAATTTAATAACAATAACAATGTATAAGGACTAGAAACAAAAACCACATAAAGAATGAATGAAGATAAATGCATTCAGAAAAGAAAACATCACTGCATAGAAATATTAAGCAATATTAGTAATAATAATGCCAAGAAAGTAACATTCACATTGTCAAATAAGACATTATACAGTGCTTTGACTCTGAGGCTCAGTATGAAGTCATCAGTTAACTTCTTATTATTTTTCAAAAGTCTCAAAAAAAAGACAACTAATATTATATAAATAAAAGTAAAGGAGAGTTTCAAAAAACAGATCATGCCAAATCTTTAGACAATAGAAAAAGAAGAAATATTTCAAAATCATTCTACTTGATCTGGATATTCTTAATTTCATTTTTGGATTATCTATT
>CAUYON010021010.1:0-11789 GCA_963573935.1 Arctocebus calabarensis
TTACTAGCACCTCTATCTTGCCCTGGCCAGTGGCCAATTCTCAGCCCTCAGTTTACTCAACCCAGTAGCAAGCAGCCTTCAACAGTTACTGCTCCCTCATTCTTGTGAATTTTTTTTTTTTTTTTTGAGACAGAGCCTCAAGCTATTGCCCTGGGTAGAGTGCTGTGGCATCACACAGCTCACAGCAACCTCCAACTCCTGAGCTCAAGAGATTCTCCTGCCTCCACCTCCCAAGTAGCTGGGACTACAGGCACCCACCACAACGCCCGGCCATTTTTTTGTTGCAGCCGTCATTGTTGTTTGGCGGGCCCAGGCTGGATTCGAACCCGCCAGCTCAAGTGTATGTAGCTGGCGCCTTAGTCAGTTGAGCTACAGGTGCTGAGCCCTTGTGATTTTGTTTTAATGCTCAATCCTTCTAATTTTACTCCTTCTTAACCAGCCTCTCTTTCTCTGTCTCCTTGGCTGACTCCTCCTCTTTTTAACCTCAAAATGCCATAGTACCCCAAGACTAAGTCCAGGGTTTCATTTTCTTCCATATGAACACACTGTTCTACGAGACCTCATCCAGTCCCCTCACATAAATACTATCTATCTTCCAAGGACCACCAAACACACACCTCCAGCTCTGACCTTTCCTCTGACATACACGTCATCTTCACTGGGTGTCCATAGGCATCTTCCCAAAACCAGACCCTTAATCACTCTCCAGATCCTGCTGCTTCCATTCTTTGTTTGATGTAGTTGTTAGGTCCATAAGTCCAGATAATATCCTTGAATAACTTTTCTTCTCACCTACAATAAGTCTATCAGCAAATCTTGTCATTTGTGCAATAAGTCACTTCCCAAATCTGGTCACTTTTGCCACCTTTTCTGCCACAATCTTGTAAAAGCCAGCCTTGACTTTCCTAAGAGTGAGATACTCTTGTTGCCAGTGTCCCTGCTCAGTCTTACCCTACCACAGTTCATTTCCCATACAGCAGCCAAATAGAGCTTTTATGACTACATCAGGTTATGTCATCCTCTATGCAAAACTTTCCAGAGTCTAAATATCACACTTAGAATAAAATCAGATTTTCTGCAGCTCCCTGGGCTGGACCTAGCCATTTTCCAGATCCTACCTCCTACCAGCCACTCTTCCTCTCTTGCTGCTCTAAAGCAAATTACCCTTATTATTCCCTCAAACATGCCAATGTGTTTTAGCCGTATTACTGACACAAAGTTGGCTATTGACAAGCATTTACTGGACAAATGATTGCAAGCTGGGCTGTCACCCTTCTCTGTTTTCACCCTAACTTCCTATTTATTTGTCCCATTTCCTATACCTATCATTGGGCCCTCTTAGCATTATACCCAGAGAAGAACACTATTGGTTTTATTTTAGGGTTCGTCACTGGGGAATATTCAGTGTTTCTTTTCTTTTCATTTCATTTTTTTTTTTTTTTGCAGCTTTTGGCTAGGGCTGGGTTTGAACCCACCACCTCTGACATATGGGGCCGGCGCTCTACTCCTTTGAGCCACAGGTGCCGCCCCTTCAGTGTTTCTTTTTCAAGGAAGAAATCTACAGAGAGGAGTGGTTATCTCCATTTAAATCCTAGAAGGCTTGTCTTGCAAAGAAGTTATCCCTATTTAACATTCATCAGGCAAGCTGGCTGAGATACAGCATGCCTAAATCTCAAGTTTGTGCTGGGGGAGCTGCTGCTTCTATATCTGAACTGATTAGAGCTGGGAACTACTAGTTTGCATTTGGACCAGCATCATCCTTGTACCAGAAAAGATTCATACTCTAATCAGCTTTCACCACTGATCCCCTCCCTCAATATATCTTCCTTAAATTGAGTAAGTCTAAAATATGGATGCCAGTCTTGGTTTTCTCTGTGATCTTTCTATAATCCCCAGTAATGTTTTCTAATGGAACATTTTTCTTCCAAAATATCCAGCTTTTCACATATTGATCTCAGAATTATTAACTGAATTCTCACTTGATTTCAGTCATTATGTTGTCCTTGGTGATAAAAAATATATATAACCCCAAAACCCACTCAAGTTTCTTGAAAGAAAATTACTACAAAAATCTATTTTATAACTATGTAGTTATTCTAAGTGTTCCCTAAGTTTCTATCTAAATTTCCTTCACTTTTCTCTATATTCTTATCTTTTGTCTACCTATTACATTTCTACTGGTATACTATAAAATCTCAGTAAATGACTGGCATCTCCTGGTATGTTCCTTTGCCTACTTTCTTCAATTTCATACCTGCCAAGCTACTTTCTACCTCAAATTCAAAAGCAAATCCAAATCTGATTCATGTAGGAAACCTAAGTAGCAGGTGCAGATATTAAAAGGCTTCTAAAAAGATCTAATATACCCTGATGTGAGGCTGTACGAGCAGTATGAAGGAAGATGCAAAATGATCAAGGTCAGACATTGTAAGGTCAGACATCGTCCTCAGGACCTTACATCTATTGGTGGACATTCATAAACAGAATGTAAGTATAATAACTATGACCTAAGGCAATTCATACTCTGTAGACATTCCATTCAATTGGGAGAGCCAGAAGGGCTTTGTGAAGATAGTGTGTGCATCAGGTTGTAAAAAATGAGATGGATTCCCATGGGCAAAAATAACTGAGCCTCACAGACTAAGACGCTGGTACAAGGAAAGAGATGCATAGAGGAAGGATCCTAAATGATCATCACTCTTTCCTGTGGCAGAAACAGGAGAAGCTACCGGGCTCTCTGAAATCTCATTCAGCTTGCAGGAAGATTAGGTTCCAGATTATATTTGATGCTTATTTGGTGATAATAATGACAGCTGAACAATATGGAGTCAACATGTGAGTAGCATTGGCAATATCAAGATAAAGTCTCTCTTCCTCAAATGACATCAAAAACTCATAAGAACACAGGTAGGAAGACTTCTTCAAGACCATGGCACGGACAATTGTTACCTGTGGCTGGAAAATAACAGCACAAGACAGACTGACTTTCCCTGAGTTTCAAGCATAGTAATAGAGAGATGAATTATTTGAGCAAGAGGAGAAAACCAACTTCTGAGAAAAAGATACAGCTACAAACGCTGAGAGAGAAAAATGCTTGAGTCAGGTGGTTGTTGTCTTTCTCTGCATAATGTCTTCCAATCTAGTATATACAGAATACACTGAATATGTGTAAACACTGGCAGGGATAAGCAGGTGTGATAGCAGCCACGGGGGCTTTTGGATTCACCTCTTGAGCTCTTCTGTGCTTTTAGGAGCTACTTCCTCAGTTTTCTTTTTATCTACCTCCCCCCCAAAAAATGTTAAATAGAAATAAAAGTGCAGTCAGCTCTTTATATCCACAGGTTCCATACCTGCAGATTCAACCACGCTCAGATGGAAAATACTTTTTAATTTAACAATAAGAAAGCATTTATAAATAATACAAATTTTAAAATATCATGACTATTTACATACCATTTACATTGTATGATGTATCATAAGTACTCTAGAGATGAAAGGATAATCAAGAAAATATGCATAGGTTATAGACAAATATTATTCCATTTTTATAATGGACTTGAGCATCCATGGATTTTGGTATACACTGATGCCCAGGTCCCTGTGTATACCAAGGGACAACAATAGTCATTTAGAGTTCAATGTCTTTTCTTCCAGTGCACCAAAGCAATAAGAAGCTAACTCTACCCATTTCTAAACTTGGCCCTGAAAGTTAGAAGAAGCAGATTCTTTTTAATTAGAAAAGAAAAATTTGTATGATTTTTTTCAGGAGACTATCGAAAGTTCCACAGTATTTCTAAGGCAGTTGAAGACTGTGATGTGAGTCACAGCTCACAGGATCAGCTTTTTAAAGCCTTAATTCCTTTCATTACTGATACACACTAAAGGGTTCTTTTAATGGAGAATGCTAGTTCAGGACCATGTGTTCAGGAAGCATTGCCTACAGAGTGGTTGGGTGAGGTCTCGTTAACTTTAGGGCAAAGTTCTCAGCCTGGCCTGCGGTGCAGGTGGGGGTCTACAGATGAGAATTGCAGAACATCTATAAACCTCCATAAATTACATGTAAATAGTGGGCATGGAATTTCTCTGGCAAGATCCTCTATTGGTTCTTGTGTTTAAATACTTTCAAAGAGGGCTGGTTGCAGTGGCTCAAGCCTACAATCCTAGCACTCTGGGAAGCCAAGTCAGTTGATCACCTGAGCTCAGGAGTTTGAGACCAGCTTGAAAAAGAGCGAGACCCTGTCCCTAAAAGTAGCCAGGTATTGTGGGAGGTGCCTGTAGTCCCAGTTATTTCGGAGGCTGAGGCAAGAGGATCTCTGGAACCAAGGAGTTTGAGGTTGCTGTGAGCTATGACATCACAGCACTCTACCCAAGGCAAAGGAGTTGAGATTCTGTCTCTAAATAGATAAACACATAAATATTTTCAAAGAGATACATAATTTCCAAAATTGTAATGATCACTGCTCCAGAGAAAGTGTGCTACTTTACTAATGATATCAAAGCAAAGCATCACAAACTGGGTAGTTTAAGCAACAGAAATGTTTTTTTGTTTTGTTTTGTTTTTACAATTCTAGAGGTTAGAAGATAGAAATCAGGATATTGACAGGGTAAGCTCCTTCTAAGGACTATAAGGGCAGGATTAATTCCATACTTATCTTCTTGGCTTATAGATGGTTTATAGATAACTGTCTTCATGTTCTTGTGGCATTCTCCACATATGCACATCTAGGTATTCAGCTACCCCTTTCTAAAAAACCACCATTCTCCACATATGCACATCTAGGTATTCAGCTACCCCTTTCTAAAAAACCACCCTGAGATATCACCTAACCCTAGTGAGAATGACTCACCTCACAAAATCTCAAAGCTGCAGGTGCTGGCATGACGTGGAGAGAGGGGAACACTTTTACACTACTTGGGGGACTGCAACTAATATAGCCTCTTTGGAAGGAAGTGTGGAGAATCCTTAAAGAACTCAAATTAGACCTCTCATTTGATCCTGCAATTCCATTACTAGGTATCTCCCCTGAAGAAAAAAAATAATTTTATCATAAGGACACTTGTGCTAGTCTGTTTATTTCAGCTCAATTTTCAATTGACAAACTGTGGAAACAATCTAGATGCCCACCAATCCAGGAATGGATTAACAAGCTGTGGTATATGTATGCCATGGAATACTATTCAGCCACTAAAAATGATGGAGACTTTACATTTTTTGTATTAACCTGAATGTAATTGAAACACATTCTTCTTAGTAAAGCATCACAAGAACAGAGAAGCAAGAATCCAATGTACTCAATGATAATGAGGACAATTGTTGACATGGTGATGGGTAGGGGAATGGGGGATCAGGGAGCAGGAAGGAGAGAGGAGGGTGGGGGGTCATGGTGTATGGCACACCTCTTGGAAGTGGGACACAATTATAAGAGGGACTTAACCTAACAAATGCAATCAGTGTAACCCAGTTCTCTGTACCCTCAATGAATCCCCAAATATATATATATATATATAATATATGTAAAATATATATAAATATATATATATTTTGTTTGTAAGGATACTAGTAATATATAAATATATAATAATATATATATTATTTATAAGGATACTAGTCATATTGGATTATGAGTCCATGCTACCCTAATAAGATCTTTGCAGAACTAATTACATTTGCAACCTTATTTCTAACGAAGGGCATATTCTGATGTACTGGAGGTGAGGTCTTCAACATATGAATGGCAAAGGGAGAGGTGCTTGGAGGGGACAGGAATCAGCCCACAACAGGAAGCATGGGAGTAGATGTAAGATAATCTGTTCTCCCTTGTCCCTGGGGAGGTAGAAAGTCTTAAGGCCTAGGGGAATAGTGTGACTTCTATATCCCAATGTGGGATATCATGATATGAGCAACAGTGATAATAGGTTAAATAATTTAAAATACATGTAAAGTTCATAGAGCAGGGGCTAGCATATATGTTAATTATTTATCATCATTTTATGGGAATCATCACTGATGATTTCCCATCTCAATATCAGCTCCTTTGCTCACAGATGTTGTATATTTCCCTGCACTATTATCTCCCTCACAACTACAAGTTGCAGCCTTCTCAGGAACTAGAAGCATCCAGTGTCTTATATATATCTTGTTGTTTAAAAAGCAATGGGCACTTTAACCCCAAGGATAATCCCTTCATAGTCATTCCACATGCTTCATGGCTCTGAGATGCTAAAGAGCAGGTCAACAAAAAGCTATAAACTCATTTCTACAGGACTTTATTTTCTATACCCAATACCAACTATGTATTTTGATATCAAATGCTTCTTTGTTCTTTTTACCTGACTCAGTAAGCAGATTCCATTTGACAAAGAATTCTCTTATCTTCTTCAGAGGACATTTCTCTTCTAAGCACAGTTCACATTTGTTTTATGTTCCCAAATGTTTTTGTAACTTTCTATGGCGATTATTACATAGTAAATATTTGTATTCTTTCCTTGTAAGTGTATTCACCACTTTCATCCTGCTGTTCTAGTTCAAGGATGAACTATTGATAAAACAAGTCTTTGGCTTTCTAAACAACACTATGTTCCTTCCTACCTAAATTTTGCATTCCTTTTATCTATGTTTCTTTAGATGTCTGATGTTCTATCATAAACATCATATAAGTCCCATTAAATAACAATAAGCAAAGAAAAGGTATTCCATTCAAAAATTAATTTCTGCCATGGCCAAGGAAATATGTTTGCCCCCAAAGATGAAAAGAAAAATAAAGCAATACTGTAATTTCAGAAACTAATAGCTATTGTTTGGTACCACACATTATATGAAGATTTGTGCTTGTTACATCACTTAATGTCAACTTATCAGAAGATAGCATACAAAGGACAAAAGAGACTTACAAAGATTACCTATCTAGTAAAGTGGCAAATCTGACTACAAAACAAAAGTCCTTTCTACTTTATATATAACCTTATTCCATAAATATTATCAAGAATTTACTATCAATAAAATAAACCTTAGCCTTAGCCTCATAGCAAACACAAAATTAACTCAGACTGGACCACAGACTTAAAAGTAGAACATAAAACTATAAAATCTTGTTTTATAAAAAAAGAAGAAAATCTGCATGTTCTAGGACTAGGTAAACAGTTCTTTAACTTGATACCAAAACATGGTCTCAAAAGAAAAAGGTGATAAAGTGGACTTCATCGAATTCAACACTTTTACTCTGCAGAAAACCTAGTTAAGATGAAAACAAAAGCTAGGAAGAATAAAACCATATATCCAATGAGGTGTTACTTAGACTATACTATATAAAAAGATTTCAAAACTCACCAATACAAAATTAAACAATTCATCAGAATGTAGGTAAAAGACATGAAAAACACTTTATAGAAGGCAGGTGGCAAATATGCAAGGCATTTAACATTATTTGCCATTAGGAACATAGAAATTAAAATCACAGTGAAATTACACCTAACAGGATGACTAAAATAAGAATTAGTGACAAGACTATATGCTGGTGAGGATGTACAGAAACTGGATCATTTATACAATGCTGGTGGTAGTGAAGAATAGGAAAACATTTGGCAAGCTTTTGAAAAACAGCATACAACTATCATGCCACTCAACAGTTATACTTCTGGGCATTTATCTCAGAGAAATGAAGATTTCTCACATAAAACATGTACATGAATGTTTATACCAGTTTTATTCATCATAGTCGACAACTGGAAATATGGAGATGTCCTTCCGTGGGTGAATGGTTAAACAAACTGTGGTATAGCCACAACAGAAAGCATCAAGCTAGTGATGCACTCAACAACTGGCATCAATTTGCAAAGAATTAAGCTGAGTGATAAAAAGCCAGTCATCATATGATACATGTTCATTTGTATAATGTTCTTGAAATGACTGGTTACAGAACTGGTGAATAAAATAGTGGTTGCCGGAGGTAAGTAGGTAGTGGGAGTGTTGGAGGGAAGTAGCTATGGTTAGGAGAGGCAACATTAGAGATCCTTGCAATGAACACGTTCTTAATCTTATTTTTTCTTTTAAATTCTTTAAAAAATATTTGTATTATATCTCTTAGTTGACATACAATAATTGTACATATGTATGGGGTACATAGCAATGTTTCAATACATGTGAGGTCTGACAATTAAATTAGTGAGCACATCCTAGAAATAGTGCTACATAATTCATTCCTAAATATCACTGCAGTCACCTTTGAAGTACTCCCTTGGGTGTCTGTGACCCTCACAATATTCAACAATGTGGTATGTAGCACTTTTTCTAGGATGAGTTTGTGAACTTAATTGTCATGCTGTATATGACTTATAGTGACTATAGGTCCTGGTTGTAACATCGAACTATAACTTTATGAGATGTTATTACTGGGAAACTGGATAAAGAAAACACGGCATGTGTCTGTATAACCTCGTGTAAACAACTATAATTAAACTTTTAAGTTTATCTCAAAAATAAGTTTAATTTTGAAAAGGCAAAAGGTGGTGGGCAGAAACAGATTATTACAAACATAGGAAATGGTTTTTAACAGATTATTATAAACATAGGAAATGATATTATGAAATATCCAGTGATATTTAGGAATGAACTATGTAGCACTATTTCTAGGATGTGCTCACTAACATTATCCAGAAGGAGCAAATACTGCACCCTTGATGAACCCCAGAAGGCCAGATTGGCTGAGATGGTGAGAGCAGAGAATGCATATGTACGTCAACAGGGCAGGCGGGGACAGATTCACAAGAAACAAGATGGAAAATGACAATGAAGAGGAAGGTGTGCTTAGTGTTCAGAACTATGATTTTTGTTCTTAAAGCATGAGTTGTTGCAACGTGGTAAGAAAAATGGCTTAACTAGAATTGCTTTTTAAAAGGATCACCAACAAAGCTGTGGGGAATGGGCAAACACAGACATCTCCCCAATACCCTGCTCACAGTTCAATTATGCTGCTCCAGTTAAAGAGGCTCATTCCCTACAAGAGATGCTACCTTGAAAAATCATATGATTGATTAATCAGTGGCCTTAAGCTAAATTCCCTTCTGAGGTGTCTATGGGAATATTCCCACAGAGTTAAAAAGGAGGAAACATCTGAAAATTGGTTTGATGTGTTGACTATTTTAATTCATCAGCCAGGTAGGCATGATCAAAAGCAGCCAGGGCATTTTTTGTGACCTCTACCAGAAGAAAAGAAAGTCTTACTTTAGCTTCTGAAATAAATCGTTTCACAGAGACGGTTTAACTACTGAAGGTAGCATGTTTCTCTGCAGTGTTTACTTTAGATTTAATGCATTCAGACACAATGAAAGAGTTGCTCATGAAAAATAATAGAACATGAAAAATGGTGCAATGTCACAATTTATTTTGTCCCAGTGGTGTACTTCTTTCCTGAAACAAAAACATTAGTGCCATTAAAGCATAGTTTTACACACTTATTGCTTACCTTTCACCTAAGGAGGCAATCCGTGACAATAATTCTAAATTATAGTTTGTGTGTAGCAAGCAACCAATTGTTTTTATTATTTTCAGCCTTTATAAAGTAATTCAGTCAGTCTAAATATGTTTCCTCATGGATTTTACCAGACTGCCTCTTATTTTAGCATCACAAAGTCAGAGCGTAAATGGACAACTACCAGTTTCTCATATTAAATAATCCTTTATTGAATATCCTTCATTTTCCTATAAATTATTTAATCATTACAAGGACACAATAAAGTATTCATAGTATATTGAAGGTTATAATTTATTAAAGATTATAAAACCTACCAACCCAAATATTAGGATTAGAATCTGCACTCAGATTTCCTCCAAATGTTTAGCCATTGGCCATCTTTGAGCAGAGAGCTCTTAAAATGCACTACTTCAAATTGAACTGTTTTGTAAGTGTAAATTACACTCTGGAAGATTACAAAATATTACTAATATTTTTAATATTGATTATGTGTTGAAATGATAATCATCTGGGCATATTGAGTCAAATTAAATGTGTTATTAAAATGAATCTTGCTGAGTGTGGTGACATGTACCTGTAGCACCAGCGACAGTGACTTAGGAGACTTAAGTGGGAGGATCGCATGAGCCCAGGGGTTTGAGGCTAGACTGGGAAACAGAGCAAGAAGATCAAGACTCCAAAAAAAAAAAAAAAAAGGAGAGAAAAATTAATCTTATTTTTTTCTTTAACCTTGCAATTATAAGCATCATTCTCATTTTATTGCTATTGGATCCCATTGCCCTAAATTTTATCAACTGTATCTCCTACATTTCTCTGAAGTCCATGCTCTTCTCTCTATTCAAACTACCAATACCACAATCCAAGCCACTCATCTTTCTCTTAGAGAATGATCCCACTCTTCTCAATCGGCTTGCCCACCACTGCTCTTTGCTTTTTACAGCAGCCAGAACAAATTTTTTTATCAAAAACTGTAATTTAATCATATTACTTCCTAATTTCAAATTTCCAGAAACCTCCCCTTGTCTTTAGGCATAAATGCAAGCTTTATACTGTGATCAATGAGACCCTTTATAATTCAGTTTCACCTATATCTGGCCTCATCTCTCTCATGTCCAACATGCTGAAATTCTCTCAATAAATCAGCACTTCAGGCCTTGTGCCCTTTGTATATTAGTTCACTGTCAAACTCTTCTGCCATCTTGGTCTACTTACTTCTAGTCATTCTTTAAACCCCAGACTAAATAATACTTCCTCATGATTCCACATACCAGGGTACATCCCTTAGTACAGAAACGTATATTCTCCATCACACTTAATTGTTTAATATTCATCTTTCCAGTGGATTGTAAACTCCACTAAAACAAGGTTCCTAAGAACCTCATCCACCTCTGTGCTTCCCGCACATGGCTAAAAATATGCTTGTCAAATGGAGAACTTTTACTAGGTATCTAGTGACTTATTGACATTCCACTATATTGCAGCCAAAATTAGGAAAGAACGGTTTTCACCACAAAACAATTGGTAAGTATGGATGGATTTGTTAATTAACTTGATTTAATCATGCCACAATATAAACATATGTCAAAACATCACATTGCCCCCATAAACATATGTAATTATTTGCCAGTTAAAATTATAAACTGTAAAATATTTATGATGAATTTAAAAATAAAAACAAGTAAAATAGGCAAACTACTCACAGATGGTTTATCACTCAACTTATAAAATCTGTATTTTGCTCATATGCAAGAACTGGATACATTGAAAGGGTCTAGGGTTTCATTTTTTTTCCACTTCTATTTTTGTCAAAAAAAATGGAAAAGTTATTTAAAATCTGATGATAAAACAATCTATTCCCAAAATTTTGGAGCTAAAAGCCAAGCTTGTAAATGATAAGATTTTTTAAAGATGAGTAAATGTGCTTAATTCATAAATATATGTGAATTCCTTTCTTCTCCTATATAATTGACTAAATTTAGTAAATATAGCCACTGTAAATAATATCTGAAAACATATGAAAGAACTTTTATCCATATCCTGTCACTCTGTTTCTTTCTCTTCTAGGAGTTTAACTTCAACATCATCTGACATACATTCTTTTTTTTTTGAGCCTCAAGCTGTCACCCCTGGATAGAGTGATGTGGCATCACAGCTCACAGCAACCTCCAATTCCTGGCCTCAAGCACGTCTCTTGCCTCCACCTCCCAAGTAGCTGGGACTACAGGCACCCGCCACAACACCCGGCCATTTTTTGGTTGCAGCCGTCATTGTTGTTTGGCAGGCTCAGGCTGGATTTGAACCCGCCAACTCACCTAAAAA
>CAUYON010021014.1:0-18379 GCA_963573935.1 Arctocebus calabarensis
TGATATCTCAAAGTAGTTTTGATTTGCATTTCTCTGATGATTAAGGATGGTGAGCATTTTTTCATGTGTCTGTAGGCTGTGTGCCTGTCTTCTTTAGAGAAGTCTCTCTTCAAGTCTTTTGCCCATCCTGAGATGGGATCACTTATTCTTTTCTTGCTAATACGTTTGAGTTCTCTGTGTATTCTGGTTATTAAACCTTTGTCAGAGGCATAACCTGCAAACATTTTCTCCCATTCTGAGGGCTGTCTGCTTGCTAAACTTACTATGTTCTTGGCTGGGGAGAGGTACGGGCGGAGGGAGGGTAATTGGTGGGGCCACACATACGGTGCATCTTAGAAGGATACAGGCGAACCTTACTAAATGCAGAATACAAATGTCTTCATATAATAACTGAGAAAATGCCAGGAAGGCTATGTTAATCAGTTTGATGAAAATAGTTAAGATTGTATATGAAACCAGTGCATTGTACCCCTTGATTGCACTATTGTACATAGCTATGATTTAATAATAGACAATAAAATTAAAAAATATATATAAAAAATAAAATAAAATACCACAAAGCCCTCCTAGAATGTTTAAATTGCCTTTCTACTTTTAAGTGTTACTTTTGTTGCTGTAAATCTTTGACTATTTCCCAGAATTGTCACAAGGTCAATTCTGACAGTTTTTGCAAGTGCATTTATTTATTTATTTGGCGTTTCAGGGAAGCAATGGCCACTCAAGCTTCCCCAGTCCACAATTTTTTACTGACATATATTTCCATGGTCTTATACTATTCTTAAATAAATTTTATCATGTACATTTAAGGTATAAAACATGGTGTTATAGGATATCTACAGATAGTAAAAAGGTTACTATAGTAAAGCCAATTAACATATACTTCATATCACATAGTTATCCTACCTTTTCAGTTTGGAGACAAGAACAGCTACTCATTTGGCATGAATCCCATACATAGTACAATTTATTACCTGGTCTTCTTTTCAAGACAATAGTTTTCCAAGAAGTCTTCCAAGAATACCAAGTTAATAAGTGTCTGTGGCAAAAGAGCAATAAATACTCAATATTCCTCAAGTACATGCCACCACCTGAAGTTTTGTGTTATTTAGGTCTATGATCTTAAGCTGTCTTACCAGTCTTCCCACCTGCCCCTCAGAAAATAGTCCAATAATGGAATATTATTCTGGGATCTTTGCAAAACTCCACAGTATTTATATTTCTCTCCTTTAGAAATGTCAAAACGGCTTTCCTATGACACAGGACTGCTTAGAGTATCCAGGGAGAAGACAGGGGAAAATTCAGCAGTGAGTAGGGGCTATTCTTGCTTGTTTCTTCTTTTTAACTACAACAGGAAGAGAAACTGCTGGCACCTGGGATCTGAGACCAAAAGAGGAGTAGAAAGTCCATGTCTTGGCCAGACCTAGGTGGCAATGATGATGCACTGGAGTCAGAACAGATCTTGGTTCAAATCTTGCTGCTCCTACCTCCTGAGTGGTTTCCAACATATCACTTAACTTCTCTGTGCCTCAGTTTCTGTAGCTATAAATTGGGAATAACAACTATGCCTACCTTAGAAAGTTTGTTCAGTCTTACATGTAAATCACATAGTACACCATCTGGCACATGTGAGGTCCTAAACTATACATGTCTTTCTCTAGTAAAATCTATTTGGTTCCTAAATCTAGATAGTAAAGAATTTATCAGAAAATGTATCTTAATCTGTCCAGGTTCTGATATCAGAAAGCAAGAGTTTGGATGATCTTAGCTTGGGCTGCTATAACAAATTACTACAGTGATTATAAATTACTAGGTGGGTTAAACAACATTCTCATAGTTGTAGAGGCTGGGAGTCTGAGATCAAGGTGCCTGCATGGTTGGATTCTGAAAGGTCCCTCTTCCAGGTTACAGACTGCCAATTTCTGGTTATACCTTTGAATGTTGGAGAAAGCTAATTCTCAGGTTTCCTCCTATAAGGGCACCAATTCCATCATGAGGGTTCTACCCTTATGACCTGATTACCTCCTAAAATCCCCAACTCCTAATACCATCTCATTGGGATTAGGAGTTCAACATACAGAATTTTATAGGGACATAGACATTCAGTTCATTGCAGAGAATAATGGGTATCTGTATTTATCTGGTGTTTATGAGGTGCCAAGCTCTGTTGTAAGTATTGCACATATAACAACTGATTTATTTCATATAAGAGTTCTATGATGTCATACTACACTACAACGCTTGTTTGACAAATGAAGAAACAGAAACAAAGAGATAAGATGACTTGCTCAAAATCTTATAGCCAGTCACTGACCAAGCTAGGATTTGATCCTAGTAAGTCAGTCTGGCTGCAGAGTTTGTGCTCTCAAACCCTCTAATTTCTCTTCTCTTTCTTTGTCTCAACTACACAAATAATGACATCTTTATTCAAGTATTAACTTGAGACTTTTAAGTGGTTTCAAAACTGTTAAATCTGCTGAAATTGTATATGGAATGTGGTGCATTCTTTTCTAATCTGGATTCAAATATTGGCTGTACCCCTTGGTCGCTATGTAAATTGTTTAACCTCTCTGAACTTCCATTTTCCTAACTTTAAACTGGGAACTAAAGTTCTCACCTTATCTTGGACTTGTTGTAGGAATTAGAGATGAGATTTGTCCAGATCCTGGCATGGTGCTTTGCACAATAGGTGTCGGTTACACGGGAGCAATTAGAACCCAAGCCTCCTGCCTCCTGGGCTGTATGTTTTCCCTCTGTTATGCTACCTTCATGAAGATCAGGACTCCTGCAGTAGGCAGAATTCTAAGATCACCCCCTATGAGTCACACCTTAGTATAGTCCCCTCCCTTTGAGTGTAGGTAGAAACTGTTACTTACTTTTAACCAGTAGAATACGGCAAAGTGATGATTCTCACTCCCATGAACATGTCACCTCACGTGCAGAAAGTGAGGGATTTTGCAGATGTAGCTAAGGCATTGTCATTTGACTTTAAGTTAATCAAAAGGAGAATATATTGGGTGGAACTGATATAATCAGAAGGACTCTTTTTTTTTTTTTTTTTTTGGAGACAGAGTCTCACTTTATCACCCTCAGTAGAGTGCTGGGGCGTCACACAGCTCACAGCAACCTCCAACTCCTAGGCTTAGGGGATTCTTTTGCCTCAGCCTCCCGAGTAGCTGGGGCTACAGGCGCCCGCCACAACTTCCGGCTATTTTGTTTGTTTGTTTTGCACTTCGGCCAAGGCGGGTTTGAACCCGCCACTTTCAGTATATGGTGCCGGGGCCCTACTCGCGGAGCCACAGGCACCGCCCCCAGAAGAACCCTTTAAAAGGAGTCAGAGACAAAAGACCTCTCTCTCCTGCTGGCCTCAAAGAAGTGACCTGCCAGGAATTGGACTCTTACAATATCCCTATGTACTTGGAAGGGCTCCCCACACTCAGATGAGAACACAGCTCTGCTCAGCACCTTGATCTCAGCCTATGAGACTCCTAGTCAGGGGACCCAACTAAACTGTAAACTGAAACCTACAGAAACTATGAGATAACAAATGTGTGTTGTTTTAAGCCACTGTTTATCACAATTTGTCATACAACAAGAAAATGCTACAGAGCTGCCTTAGCTTCTTTCATCTCTCATAGTCTGGTGAAGCCTATGGACCCCTTCTCAAAATAAAACTAAATGCCTAAAATAAATACATAGGATTACCAAGATGACAATCACGGAACAAGTTATCCAACTATTTGAAAATATGTGGCACATGTTTGTCACTTTATGAACTTAGTAAATTAGATCTAATAGTGCCCCTATAACCATTATAATTTTGAAACATTGGTGGGTGTGATGACATGTGGAGATACGTAACGTGATATGAAAGTACCTGTGATTCTATTGGTGACCATGTCACAGGTGCTGCTGATGTTACTTTGGTCTCTGGCTTATAGCATAAAGAAAGGAACTGTGACAGGTTACAGGTAAAAATAGAGATATCATTTTTTTTCTATCCCAGTTAATAGACCTCTGAATTCGACTGGTGGGCTCTAGGTTAAGAACCCTTATTGTATATGAAGTCAAAGATCTAAATGAATAAGGTACTGTAAAACTTAGATCTGGGATCTCACTAACAAAACAAGATTCATCCATAAAATTCAAATGTTACAGAGTAATCAACATAAAGCTAAAAGAGTAATGCTGAAATAATGACAAATGACTTAGTCTATCTACCTTGTTTTGGGAAGATTAATTGAGTGGAGAAAAATATTTTGGTGGTCTCTTCCTATTGAGTGTGACAAAGATATAATATTACTATCTTTTAAATAACTAGACTAATGGAATTCAAATTTTATCTACATACTGTAATTCATTCTAATTCCAAGTAAAGGTTGAAAACATACATAATTTACTTTCTGGTTGGATTTATTCAAATAGCTCTCAGAAGAGACAAGCCTGTTGAGGCCACCAGCTGCTCTGGGCATTCTCAGGCAGATAATCGTGCTCAGTTGTAAAGGAAAAAAATACCAAATGCTAGAAATAGATCACAAAAGAGAGTGTCTAAGGGCAGAGTACAAGGAGGGGTTTTTATTTCCAGCTTGTTAGAAACAGGACTCTCCTCCTAATAATGTGTGATTATGTTTACTATTATTGTTTTGAATAGAAAGCACATTTACATGTTTCAAAAGTCAAAGTAATATAGTAAGGAATTCACATAAAGGTCTTAGTCTCACCTATAGTATGATTTATTCTACCTTCCACACCCATAATCCTTATGAAAATGCAAGAAAATGTGTATGCATATACACAGTGTGTTACTGTCTGTTGACAAAAAGAGTGAACACGTATGTGTGTGTATCTATCTCACACAGATGGTGACAAATTGTGTGTACTGCTTACCATGTGCTTTTCCCTTAACTGGAATCTTGAAGATCTTTCTGTAGCAATATAGTGAGCGTTTCCTCATTCTCTTTTACAACTCATTAACAACCGCTAATGGGAATGTTTGTGTCATAATTTGTTTCACACATTCTCTTCTGATAAACTGTAGAATTGTTTTCAATCTTTCCTATTTGTCTGTCTATTTTTAAACCTTTACCCATTTTATTTAGAAGTCGCATTACTCAAGACGGGAAGTTGCGAATGATAGAAATTCAACTTATATTATTAAAAAACAGGATTTGTAAGATACTTGAATAATTTGCAACATCAGGAGAAACTGCAGGAACCAGGGTAATTCTGTACACTCCAGGGTTTGGAATAGGTCCTAGATATGCTAGAATACTCCTTTTCACTCTTTCTATCTCTTAGACTTTTCCATGTGTCAGGGAGTTTGCTAACTCTGGGGCAGTATTCTTACAGTGGCAGACCAGAGAGGGAAAGCAGATCTCCCCTCACTACAGAAAAACCTCAGCAAAGATTTGGGGTTGACTTAGGCCATGTGGACATCTCTTGACCAATCACTACAGCTAGTGGGATAGGTTTATTTGGCTCAGTATGTGTTACACGTGACATCCTTGGAATCAGGGAGGTGTAGAAGTATAAAACAAATAAGACTAAAGTCATCACAGCCATGATTCTCAACTTGGAGTAACCCATGGCCTTATTTAAAGGGCAAAACATCTCAGGGACTTCCCACTCTCATTGATTCAAATTAGTTTTAAATTTACTTAAATATGAAAAAATCTTAAATTGTATAAAAGCTCCTCACTCTTACTATAACTATAAAATGAAAATAAATTTATAAATTAATATGAATAAAGGCCTGAAACCAATAAAATTCAAATGATCACCATTGATATGATGTGATGGACAATGTTATTTTGTAGAAACAAAGCTATGGCTTACAGCTGAATATGGCATAGATTCTTTTGAATTCACTGGTATGCTTATACTACTGGGTGGTGACTCAATATTCTCTCTCTTTTTTTCCATTCAAACTACCACGAAATCGTTGCCATTATAACAAATATCTAGATTTTGCTTCTCTTCTTTGCCCATTAGCTCTATATAATTCAAATCTCACAGCTTAGAACCTCCTTGATTTTAAATCAAAAGTTAACCCTGTGTTATAAGGTGGCCATCCAGATGATTCATAGCATGTTTACCTCACAGTCTTTTTAGCTAACATTAAAATAAGAACACAAAATTGAAATATTCTCATACAGAACTTATATCTTCACAGGATGATTTCTGAGAGCCCCAGTGGGGGCAAACATTAGACTTCAATATGTTTCCAGGAACATTTTAGGTGTGACAACAGGGGTCTAATTATACAGAGAAAGTGACAGCTTGATCCAAGACAAAAAATAGGCATTCCTGAAGAATGAAAAGACTTACCCAAGGAGTGGGGAGAATCTGCACTTCAGGAGCTGGGAAATCCTATCACCCTCAGAAGTCAGCTTAGTGGGTGGAGCAGTTGACTTGGCCTGCATCAAAAAGGTCATCCCACCCAGTGTGTGGAGAACTTTAAAAAAAAAAAAAAGACATTTGAAAGGGCTGGAAAATAGGCCTATATGAAAAAAAAAGTGAAATGAAATTGGTGTTACTGAGATTGAGGGTGAGAAGAATGAATTAGAGTCTAATATATGAATCAGGATGAAGATCAATTTATCTCTGTAGGAGAAAGAGAAAATAAGCAACCTTCACTTGCAGGTAGATTATGAATGAAGAAATACTGTCTGATAATTAGAACATTGAGCAATGGGAAAGGATTAGGAGTCCCTTTGCCTAAAGGTAAAAAGCAGCCATCTGTGGAAGCAAGGTGATAAATCCAAGACTCTATTTTTTTGCAGGTTTTTTTTTTTTTTTCGGCCGGAGCTGGGTTTGAAACTGCCACCTCCGGCATATGGGGCCAGGGCCCTACTCACTGAGCCACAGGAGCTGCCCAAATCCAGGACTCTTGATGCACCACTTTCAAGCATAATGGTAGCATCTCTGGCCCTCACTAAGGATTGAGGTAAACTGGAAATGCACTATTGGTATTTCAGCAGGTTTGAATGTAGACAGAACTTATGAAAAGATTCACATCTCTTCCCAAATATGTTTTAACTGTTCAAGATTAAATTTAAATGTTTTCACTTAGAACACAGATGGACCTCTTAGAAGACAGAGAATGATGGATTCTGCTTTTTTGTCTACTCTTAAAAGCAACTGTGATAAGTATTATGTTCTCACTTCACTGAGTGAATCACCTCAGATTAAACTTATTGTACTGTATCTACAAAACACATAATCTGACATTTTGTCAGTTTGAGTTTCCCCCCCTCTGCCCCCAGATCAACCCTGTGCCATATGCCTAGGATAACCTTGCTTTTGGAACCGAATTGTAACACAAGGTCTGAGAACACACTTGGAGGTAGAAGCATAGATATTTCTATTTATACATTCAATAAATATTCACTCACTCTGTTCCTACTATGTACCAGGAACTATTACAGCTACTTAGAAAATAGTAGTAAACAGAATATACAAAGATCTTTGCCTTCATGGAACTTACATTTATTATGAAGGTAGAAAGATGATAAGCAATGGATATTTTATTTATTTATTTATAGAGACAAAGTCTCACTTTATCGCAGTTGGTGGAGTTCCGTGGCATCACACAGCTCACAGCAACCTCCAACTCCCGGGCTTAGGCGATTCTCTTGCCTCAGCCTCTCCAGTAGCTGGGACTACAGGCGTCCGCTGCAACGCCCAGCTATTTTTCTGTTTTGCAGTTTAGCCAAGGCCGAGTTTGAACCCACCACCCTCGGTATATGGGGCCAGCACCCTACTGTCATGATGAGCCACAGGCGCCGCCCGCAATGGATATTTTAAAAGCGAGTAAACTGTATGGTATAGTAGAAGGTAACAAATACTATTGGAAAAAGAAAAGGCAAAGTCATGCAAGGTGGGTGAGGCATATTGGGTTGGGGGAAGAAAGCAGGTTGCAGGATTAAGCAGAGTGATTAGCCTCTATAACAAAATAAGTTTTGAGTAAAGATATAAAAGAAGTGAAGATACTAGCCATGTGGATATCTAGGGGCAAAGGGTCACAGGCGGAGAGGACAGCTGAGGGAAAGGCCTCGAGACAGGAGAATTCCTGGTCTATACAAAGAACAGGTAGGAGGCCATTATGGTCAGAGGGGAGGAAGTGAGATAAAGAGTAGCAGAAGAGGGGGGCAGCTCATGAGGACCTTGTAGGTTACAGGAAGGTTTTGGTTGTTACTCTGAGGAAAATGGGAGTCACTGGTGTCTCTTAAACAGATGAGTGTCAGCTTGTTTTAAAAATACCACTATCTTGCTGTGTTCAGAATCAACTGAAAGCATGGATTTAGTTGTCACAGTTTAAATAACACCAGTTCCCAACAACACGCTTCAAATCAATTACCATTGATGGCAAGTTCTGACAATTACATTAAGAAACTCATTCTAAAAAAGCATCCCTCACGTACCTACATACCTCATCCCTGAACATTACTGCTGTCCTGGTACTCCCCTTGGGAAGCACCCATGCCAGCATCTAGTCTACCCTTCAAAGCGATCTTGGAAATCTGTTTTCTGGAATGACCATCAGAGCTGTCATCACACGAGGTCTGACAAGGAAGTTCACAAACTCATCCTAGAAAAAGTACATGTGTATAGTACGTAACAGGGTTTCCGAGGATGATTTCACAAACTTAATTGTCAGACTGCATATTAACTAATTGCATAAAATAGGGTGGTGCTAATCATTCTTTTCAGCCCACACATCACTACATAAATCACAGAAGCACATTTTGATCAGTGACTTACCACATTCGAAGTCTTCAAAGTCTGTGGTGATTAATCACTATTCATGTCATTCAGTTCATGTGCAGACAGCAAAGTATGTACTTGCGTCCCCTCTCTGTCTGCTAGTGATAGACCTGCATGGCATTCTACAATCATGGATTAACAAAAAAAGGTAGAATTGGTCAAGGAAAGATGAAAATGTGGCAAAGAAACAAAAAAATGATGATGCTGAAAGTGGAATTCAAATCCGTGGAATATGGAGTTATACAATAAACCACTAAAAGTGAGAGCATAGGAATGTTCACACTGCCACCATTTGAGAGACCATAGAAATGCAATCAAAGGAACTTGGTGAAGGTGAACTTAAACTGACATAAATGAAGAAAGTTCTCTGAGAAAAAAGACAAAGGGATCCACAGGATATGATGCCAGCAAAAATGTTCACATTGAAGGAAATCTTGGATAATTTCTTACTACTGAAAGCATAAAAGATAAATGTTGGAAGTTGATTCAGGCTTCAAAAGGAGTAAGATAATTCACTGAGGCACAGAAAAAGTGCTTGCTAGGTATCACAAATTATAAGATGAGAACGAAGCACTTATTGTTTAAACTACCCTTGATGAGTTTTGTTTTTAAATTTTAAAATATTAAGGGGTTACAAATGTTTTTGTTATATAGATACGTTGTATAATGCTTGAGATAGGACCTTTAGTGTGCCTGTCACCAGAATAAATGTTCATTGTACGTGATAGGTACGTTTTTAATTCTCATGCCCTTTTCCACCAACCCCCTTCTTGGTTTTCAATGTCCTTTACATCACTTGGTGCCTGTATGAATTTTTTTTTACAATGAATAAAACAATTTAATTTTCAATGTTTCTAATGTTTTCGATTACAGTGTACCAAATAAATATTAGTTTTACTATTTTGTTTTCATTCCACTGTATATTTATAATGGAATTGGTGGTAAAGGAGTTCTTAAAGTTCTGGCACAGTCCCCACCCTTCTCTTTGTTGCCATTGTGCCTTAAAATGCCACCATTAGAGATTGAGTACTTCAGGTTAGCCACTCTTGAATCTTTGAAAAATATGTACCTAGAGATATTGAAACAGCAAATAAGGTCACTAGGAAACTGCAGGAAGAAAGGAATACTAAAGTTGGTATGGGGAAAGTTCCAAAAAGGCCATCATTTTAGAAAAAGGAAAGAAATTTGGCAGCACATAGCAAGAGCCTTAAATATGTGTTCCCTTTAACCTAGTAACTCCTCTTCTGACAGCCTATCTGAAGGGAAGTAGACTAAGAATTATGTACAGGGTTGTTTACCATGTTATCACTTACAATAGCTAAATGTTAGAAATGACAGTAGAGGAATGTGTAAATAAATGTACAATACATGCAAATAGTGCAACATTATGCATTCTTTAAAATTGTATTTCTTTTTTTTAAATAATTTTATTGAATCATAACTGTGTACATTGGTGCAATCATAGGGCATAATGTGCTTCATATACAATCAGAAATATTTTGATCGTACTGTTACAGATAGCCTTCATGGCATTTTCTTGATCACTATATAAAGACATTGATACTCTACCTTTAATAAGTTTCACTAACTTCTCATATTGACTTCATTTTAACTCAGTTATCTCTTAAAACATACCATCTGCAGATATAGTCCCATTCAAAGTACTGGAAGTTAGGACTTCAACAAATGGATTTTTGGGCAGACACAATGAAGACTACAATAGTTGCCCAGTAATATTTTTCTGTTTATTAAAATGAAATAGAACTTTATCCAAAATTTCTTACTCTTCTGTAAGCAGGGACTTCATAAATGCTTGTTTTATGTTCAACATTCTAGGAAACCATTGGATATTTGCATTTTAAGTGCCAAAGATATTATCTTTGTCTGACCAAAACTACTGGTGTTCAACAAATACTTTTAATAGATAAGTTACACTTTCAATAATAAAATAACTAAACTTAAAAACAGAATTCATACCTTTTTCTGTTTTGCTCTATCATTGTAGATATTTCAATTTTCTTCTAGAAAAAAAATTACTCAATGAAAGACTTATACACAGAACTATTCAATAGCTAAAGCAAGAAAAATTAAATTATTAGAAATGTACACTATCACAGAAAAATTTTATAATAAACCTAGTAACTGTTCAATGATTTATAAGATGAAAGGCTACTACTGGTAAACAGCAAGGAAAGTATCATAATATGGAACTTTAGAGATAAGCCTGACTAAATGTAATGTTTTCTTTCACATTGTATAATTTTCTCCAAGTTTCCTAGGATATAGTTATTTTCATGCCTATTTGTGGATCTTTTTCTTCCAAGTTTTAACTTTAGAATATCAACAGTCTTAGTGCAATTCTTTCACATATTTTAAAAAAAATCCTCAAGGTGTGTTAGCATTGAACAAAAGGGTGGAACATAAAGTTGTTAATGTTTTAATTGCAATTGTATCCTACTAATTGGAAGGTCTTTGCTTTTATTTATTTATTTTTTGTCAATTCTTCTCTCTCATCCATCTATACTTTCACTTTCCATTTTCTGATTTTCTAATATAATGAGAATTGTATTTTATCCTGATGAAGTAAACACGTATTTATTGACTATGACTATGGATTTCAAATAGCACTGATAACATTTCTGAGTACTCTGTACCTGACTGTCTTCCTTCCTCTCCACTATACTGCTACTTCCAATAAGGGAAATTCTTACTATTTCTCATGTCATTTGTCTCCGTAGTGTTGTTGTGGTCTCGCCTGATCTTATTGCTATACTTAGACATTGCCCAGGCTATTTTTTTTAAAAAATATAAAACCAGTCATATTGCTGTTGGTTTAATGATTGATATCAATATCTATTAACTTAGAGATCAAGTGCGAATGTTTACAAGTTGCTTAGCAGGTCCTTAAACTAATGGCAATAACCTATGTCTCCAGCTCAATCTTCCTAAACTTTCTTGTGTCTTGTCTAGGTCATCCTCACGCTGAATTATTTGCATTTCACAAAATATATAACATTTTCCTATATCTCAGGACATGCTTTTCTATGGTTGGCTAGCATTTTTTCCTTTCCTAGTGCCTAACTTCATTTTTATCTTACATTTGTTCATCAAATATTAGGTTATTAAATATGAAATGTCCAACTTTGAATAAATAAGAAGCAGTACAGTTAACCAAAGTACGTATATCAACTGTGGCCACATTTTTGCCATCTTAACAGGCTGGTTTATATCAGCAGCAAAGAAGCCGGATGGGAGTGGCAATGAAATTGTGAAAGGTGTTTTTCACTGCTTGTTGAGAATTACATATTTTTCATCTCAAGCAGTGTTCCGAAGCCTACAAAAAGTGGGTGTCAGTTGGTGCAAGATCTGGTGAATATGGTACATGATAGGGGGTTTCCAAATTTGTAGTTTACCAGCATTGTTTGTATGCCGAGTGATCAAGTGTTGTCTTTCAAGAATGTTGGCCTGTCTCTATTGACTAGTCTTGGCTGCTTAATCACAAGCATCCTCATCATTTCATTCAACTTGCTGTCCTAGACATTTGCTGTAATCCATTGACGTGGTTTCTTGAAGCTGTAGTGGATAATAGCAGTGCTGGACCCCCAAACACACATCATTAGCTGTTTTGTTTTTTTTTTTTTTTTGATGAATATTCAGTTTTGGAATGTGTTTTGACACTTCATCTTTATCTCACTGTGGTAACAAATGCTTGCAATTGTCAGAAAAAGTCTTATTTTTCACCATATGTAACAATATGGTTGTAGAAATAGTTCACCTTTATGTCATGACAACAAAGGCAAATTTTAAGAGTCTTTTCTGAAGCTCATTTAATTCAAGCGGAATTCATCTACCCAGCTTCTTTACCTTGCTGATTTGTTTCAAATGGTCCAATATCACTGGAATAGTAATGTCAAACCTTGCTGCTAATTCACACGTGGGTTGAGGTAAACTCGCTTCCCCTACAGCTTTTAGCTCATCCTATCCACCTTTTCCTCGGGTTGTCCATGTGGCTCATTTTCAACATTAAAATCATCACAATGGAACTTCTCAGACCACTGAAGGATTTTTTGATTGTGTGTTCGTCAGCCACAACCTTCCCAAACACTTCATTGATACATTGAGGATTCTGTACTGCACTGGTTTGATTTTTATCATATTTTCACAAAAAAATTGCTCTAAAAAACCATTTGAAAGCTAATCACAAGGCAAAACTTGCATTTAAGAGACTCAAGATGTACTTTTACAATAAAAAGTAAAAACAAGTGTCAAAGTGAAACGTCAGCAGTATCAACTGTCAGATTCAGTGTTTTGGGAATCAGACGTTTCATACTTACCGGCTAATATCATCATGCGCTTCCTTCATGCCTACCACTGTGCCAAGTAACAGAGTGAGCAGGACAGTAGCAGTTCTGACCCTGCATTGCCTTACCTGGTTGCCTTCTAGATTATACTTCCTACGTATCATTCCCCTCTGCATTTGCAGTTCCTGCATGGCAAATATTTTCTTTTATCTTTATAATTCCAGTGCCTACCATAGTTTCTGGATGTAGAATAGCTTAAAAACTGTTAAAAAGGAATAAATATGGGGTGGTGCCTGTGGCTTAAAGGAATAGGGCGCTGGCCCCGTATACCAGAGGTGGTGAATTCAAACCCTACCCTGGCCAAAAATTGCAAAAAAAAAAAAAAAAAGGAATAAATATGTGTGCCTGCTTTTTGACTTATATTTATTTGCTGATTTTTAAATCCCCCTTTCAATTCTGGATTAATACTACTTCTTCAAATACTTTGTATAAGCACTGAAATAATGAAATTAATTCAAGAAAATATTTAGTAGTTCACCAAAATTAGTGATTAATACCAAGATTTTACTGTTGATTGGTGGATTTATTAATGGAACAGATGCAGTAGGAAATATAAAGAAGTTTTTGTTTGTTTATTTGGCTTGGTAACAAGAATGTGATTTGAGTGATTGCAGGGACCGGTAGGTGAGCTGAAAACCTGCAGAACTGTCCATTGCGTAGGGCGGGTTGGAACTTCTGGCAACCGTGGAATTTGCTCCCCCAGGAAGTCTCAACTCTGCTCTACAGTCTTTATTAACTGATTGAATCAGGCCCATCCAGATTATCTGGGATAATATCCCTGACTTAAAGTCAGCTCATTATGGACTTTAATTATATACAGGAGATACTTTCACAGAAACACTTGGATTCGTGTTTGAATTTCTGAGGTCTGTAGCCTAGCCAAGTCTATGAATCACAATATGATTGTGCTGTGCACTCCAGCCTGGGTAATACAGTGAGACCCCATCTCTTAAAAAGTATTAGAAACTTCCATCAAAACCAGTCAAAAATTATATGTGCTAACATTATAAAAGCTCTAGCCATTTCCCTGACATTATACCAAATACCTTATACGGATTATTTAATTTAATCATCACATGATGCAAATATGAGATATGATTTATACAGTCTTTTTCTGATGGGAAAACAACTGCAAAGAGGTAAATTTGGTTTGAACATCTATTCCAAGAGATGTACATAATACAAACACATGCATTTTTGTCATTTATGTGCTCTGGTGTATCTAAAGCATCTAGAACAGCGTTGAGCAAGAAAAAAACAGCAGTTGATTACAACAAAATTTAAATACTATATATATGTATTTTTTATTTACATTTTACAAATAAATGTATCAAGGTTCATCTAGCCATCTGCCACTCATTCTCCAGGGAAGCAGCAGGAAAATAGTTGTTATAAGTCATTTTAAAAGACAGATCTTAGAATGCAAAGCATTTTTATGATGAGGCAAAGCTGTGCCTAACAGTTACACAGTTTTCATAGGATAAAGAATTCCGATATAGGAATGTGATTGAATAGAAACAATTGAAAAAGAAACTATTACGTTTATTCTGTTACTTTAGAATTCTTCATATATTTGAATGAAAATCAGCTTGAAGTATGCTCAATTATAAGCAAATTGATTGAATTCTGATGTTACTACTTCCAAGTTTGTGACCTTGAATAGTGTAGAACAGGATTAACAATTGTACTTATGCCATAGAGTAGGACATAAGGTAAAGACAATACAATGACTGTAAATGTGTGGTTAGTGCCTAGTATTGCATTTTTCATATAATGTTATTTAAGTGTTAAACAA
The DNA here is from genome assembly GCA_963573935.1 of Arctocebus calabarensis. NCBI lineage: Eukaryota > Metazoa > Chordata > Mammalia > Primates > Lorisidae > Arctocebus > Arctocebus calabarensis. The sequence goes on from CAUYON010021014.1 coordinate 14,920, forward strand.
GTAAGTTGCTCTTTGCTAGGTTAAGGTTTATCAGTTGATTGTTTTGTGGTAAATACATCGATCCTAAATATTTGGAAAGGAAAATGGAAAAATGAGCACATGATCAAGTCAAAAGTACATTTTTTTTCTTTCCAAAATTAGTTTTCTCAATAGCAACTGCAACAAGAAAATAGCCGGGCATTGTGGCGGGCGCCTGTAGTCCCAGCTACTTGGGGGGCTGAGGCAAGAGAATTGCCTAAGCCCAGGAGTTGGAAGTTGCTGTGAGCTGTGCTGATGCCACAGCACTTTACCGAGGCGATAAAGTGAGACTGTGTCTCAACAAGAAAAAAAAAAGAAATGTACAAAATTAGTTTTCTCTATAATTCTGGAGAATTGGATTGATGATCCCAATAGTAACAAATACATATGTATCAATTTTTTTTTAAGTATCAAGTATGTACTACTTATCAGGTAACCACACTCTAGGCATCTTTATTAATTTGTTTTAATTTTTCATGAAATGTACAAATACTTTTCCTAATAAATCTTTAGTAGTTTTTCAAATTTATTAAAATATAAAATGTTTAATGCTTTAAAGTTGAGTTTACAAATTAAAAAATCAAAGATGCGAGCTTAGTAATTAAAGTCATTCTGATGTATCAAATGGAAGAAAAGGAATAATCTGAAATTTCAGTGCTTAGCTTTCACCTCTCAGTTTATCATGGATTGGGAAGGAAATATTTGGAAGAGAGAGCCATACGGGAAGGTCATTCTCGTAACAGAATATTCCTTATGGAGCAATGAAAGGTTACACGACAAGGTCAGACTACTCAGTTTTAAAACTGAAAATGATTTCTTCTCTGTCTCTAGATTTGCAGATTTCTGACTGAGTGGTCCATAGAAGTTTAATCATTTTTGGTGCTGATATATTCGCAAATTCCTAGAAATAAATGATACTAGTACTTAGAACCAAATCTAAGGATAAGTGATTTTTGTGGCTGTCAAATGTTTGTCCTCCTTCTCTATTCCTATTTGTATAATCTTGTAATTAAAGGTCAGTTTCATGGGTCTGACTCATTCTTTTATTATTAAAGGGTGACTGCTGACAGCTGGCTTCCGGGTGCAGTGCTGGTAGTTCTAAAGGTGACCTTCTCACAATGTTCTTATTAGTGACCCCAATCTTGGCATAAAAGCCTCGTCTGTCTAGAAAGAAATGGGGACTTTAATTTTCCAGTCAGCCTTGCTCTGACAGTCCTCTGACAAAGCCTGTGATGGAATGTTCTGTACTTCATGCAGTATGTTAACGATGAAAACTCTTTGCACAGAACAAATTTAAAATTTGTAGGTAGTGTCTTGAATTGTTATTTGCAACTATAGTTAGAAGTGATAGTGGAATGTACTGATTTTTCAACCTATATATGCAGAAAACCTACTTGAATATGAAATGCTTTCACACTAGCTTATGCTTTATACATTACATCCAAACGAAAGTTTTGGCATGCGCTGATTTTTTTATGGATCTCAATCTTGAGAAACATTTGCATTCTTATTTTTTACAGATTTCAATATATTTAGCAGAGCATATTAAATTACCTTACTCTAGTCTTTGTAAAAAAAATTGTCTATATAATTCTACAAATGTGAAAAATGTGTATTTATTATATCCCATAAAAATTGTATAGTGTTTTTCTTTATCTCTAAAATGTTTAAAATATATTCACTGCCTTAATTATGAGGTAATAAGGTAGAGAATTATGTTAGCTTATGATTATGATTCTTACTTTATTTTTATTGATTTCATGGTCTAATTTTCTTTTCAAGTCTAGCATTAATTGAGCTATTTTTTCAGGAATATTGGATTTTTCTGCATCATAAGTAGAAGTTTGTAAGATGTTGTATCAGGGATAATAAGTAAACGTTTTAAAATATGGGTTTCCCTGGTTCCTACTAACATCCATATTCTTTTATAAAATGTATTTAGGCAATAAAAGTTTATGATCATTTCTGAAAAAGCAAATGCTTAAGCCCCACTAACCATGGAGATGTTTTTGATGAATTTTCCTACTTTCCTTTTAATCTGGATCATCAAGGTTTATTTTAATGGAACATACAATATTTTCCCTTTGGTTAGTAATATTCATTTTATTCTTCCAAACTCATTTATACATTTGCGTAATATTAACAACTTGTGTGGTAACTAAATTGCTCTACACCGCAGTTTACATTATGGATATTGCACTACAAGATACTGATTTACTTTTAAGTGGAGCTTTGCATTTGGAGAATATCACTTGTCAGAATATAGTAATCTCATAAATATCAATTATTCTATGGCCCTCAGAAATTCCATCTTTTCTCAGGGACATCTGGCTAAGACTTCTTTTTATTTCTTTTTTTCTTTCTGCCTGGCAGTGAAGGACTGCCTAGGCATGAACTTTGTTTTAAAAAGGTTATATTCCCTTTTATTGCTCCATTTCTGCTTTTTTGATGTTATAACTTCTCTATTACTTATTTGCCTTATTTCATTCATTATTCTAAACTTGTAAATAAATGAAATTTAAGATCTTAACACTTGTGTGTAATTTAATTTTAGCTAAATATAAAAGCTCAGGCCTTAGCATGGTACTCTTAAGCATAAGTCATTAATAGGTCCATTAATTGTTACTTTTATCATATAACTAGGGCCTTATTCTTTCATTCATTTAATATATTTATTCTTTTTTAACTTCAATACTTTTGAGACAGATTTTAATTATTCAGTTTGTAGATCATAAACATTAAATAATGATACTCAAATACCTAGGGTAAAAACAAATATGTTGTATTTTTCAATATTATTTTTGGCTAACAACATTATTTCCCTGCTTACTTCTGTTTTCCCTTTTATAAATAAATTTGCTGGTTGGTGCCTGTGGCTCAAAGGAGTAGGGCGCCAGCCTCATATGCCAGAGGTGGTAGGTCCAAACCCAGCCCCCGCCAAAAACTGCAAAAAAAAAAATAACTTTGTTCCAGTTTTTCTCATTAAGTTTTAGATAAATGCTTTCACCTAATCTGTTAAGAGGGTTGTTATCCTCAAATAAGAAATTCAAGCTTCATTGGATACTTGTGTGTCAGGGGAATTTCCCTCTCTGCCCCTCCCCTCCCCTCCCCAACTCTCCCCTCCTCTCCCCTCCTCCCCCCTCCCCTCCCTTTCTCTCTCCTTTCCATCCCTCCCCCTCTCCTCCTCTCCCCTCCTCTCCGCTCCTCTCCCTCCCTCTTTCCTTTCCATCCCTCCCCCTTCCCGCCCTCCCCCTCCCCTCCCCTTCTCCCCCCCTCCCTTTCTCTCTCCTTTCCATCCCTCCCCCTCTTCTCCTCTCCCCTCCTCTCGGCTCCTCTCCCTTTCCTTTCCATCCCGCCCCATTCCCCCCCCACCCCCCCCCCCCCCCCCCACACCCCCCCCCCCGGACGCCCGAAGTGGGTGACACCCGCGCCCCCGCCTCCG
>CAUYON010021016.1:0-14937 GCA_963573935.1 Arctocebus calabarensis
GATATTTTCAACACTTAATAAAAATATGTCAGTAAGAAAGTCTGTATATATGAAAACTTCATGAAAAACTGAATGAATAAACAAGAATTTCATACTTATTAATCAAAATAATTCTGGCTATAAATATTAAAGAACACATCGATTTGTTCTTGATCAGGTTGTATAAATTCTAAGCTTTGTTCGAACTACCATTAGGTCTGGGATAGCTAATATTGGTGGGGAAAGAAATCACATACTATACAAGAAAACACAAGTTCCTAGGATCTACTCTAAATTCCTGAATAAATTCCTAAATAATTTAAATTATTTTAAATCAAAAGAGAGAAAGATCAAAAGTCTATTCAAATTACAACAAAGATATCTGTACCAGATTGTTTATTGCAGCCCAATTCATAATTGCTAAGTCATGGAAGAAGCCCAAGGGCTCATCGATCCATGAATGGATTAATATAAACTGTGGTACATGTACACCATGTCAGCCTTAAAGAAAGATGGTGACTTTACCTTTTTCATATTTACATGAATGGAGCTGGAACACATTCTTCTTAGCAAAGTGTCTCAAGAATGGAAGAAAAAGTATCCAGTGTATACAGCCCTACTATGAAGCTAATTTATAGCTTTCGTATGAAGGCTATAAACCAATTATCGCACAAGAAGACCAGGAGAGGGGTAAGGGAGGGAAGGGGAGGGTGAGGGTGGGTAGAGAAGGGGTAAATGGTGGGATCACCCTTACAGTGCATCTTAGAAGGGACAGGTGAAACCTACTAAATGCAGAACACAAATGTTTTTACACAATAAATTAGAAAATCCTATGAAGGTTATGTTAAACAGTTGGATGAAAATATTTCAGATTGTATATGAAGCCCGCACTCTGTACCCCATGATTGCACTAATGTGCACAGCTATGATTTAATAAAAAATAAAATTTTTTTAAAAAGTCTATTCAATTTGTTTTATTTTCCAGTAGGTGCTCACAGGTACTTGTTGAATGAATTAATTAATATATATTTGGGAATCAGCTGTTTGGTAATCCAATCGTAGGGTTATAGTGATTTTCTCTGGAATCGTTTTCCATTCAAAACTTAATTTTAGGCACCATATATCAGTGAATTTTAAGCTCTGTGACGACTCACTATAAAAACTAAGAGATATGTTGCTCCAAATATTAGCTGGTAAATTTTATTTATTTTTATTTTCTTGTATTTTTTTTAATTTTCAAATGTTTTTATTTCAGAATATTATGGGGGTAGAAATGTTCTGGTTACGTGAATTGCCTTTGTGCAATTTGACTCACTGGATAGTGTGCATTGTACCCATTAGGTATGGGTTCGTCCCTCCTCTTTGCTTCCACCTGCTTGATTTCCACTGAGTGTCACTACCACATGTGCACAGGAGTGTTGGTCAGTGACTACATGTGGTGATGTTTGTCTTTCTGTTCAGGCTGATAAATGAGAGTCATTGTAGTCATGACTGTGCTATCTTTGAGTGCTTGTGTAACAAATCATTCCCCCAAATGCAGAGAAACTTAGCAAAAGTTAGCAATATGCATGAATGTGATTTAAAATGAAGCCTTTGAAATAGTCATTCCTATAACGTGGAAGTGCCAGAACCAACCCAAGGGCAGATCGATAGATCCTGGAGATCACTTCTCTTTCTGGGTTATTGGTGGCAAAGTCGAGGAAGCTTTCTAAGGCAATTTTATGACCAGTTTGTATATTTTCTTTCTAGGTATTTGTGTCTTTCTTGTGTATTATGATACTTTTCCCCACCTATATTCTTACACAAAGCATTTTTGCACATATGTACATAAATGCACACGGTCCCACACTTCACACAGGAGTAAACAAGCACACACAGCTATAGGTTTGTTTTATTTTTGTGATTTTTAAGGCTATTGTGGTTGAGCAGCTACTTTGATAGCTAGAAGGAACCTGTCTACAGCCTTTCCGTATCATTTTTCTCTTTAAAAAATTAATTGTATGAATTATCTTCAATCCTTTAACAAAACTGTCCTGGTCAAAAATTAACATCATCTACTTACTAATGAAAAACAGGATGTTATAGATAAGATAACCTCTCCTTTCCATAAGTCAAAAGTCTAGTTTCTGATGTCACAGTTTATCATAACCACTTCATATTTAGCAAAAATCTTTCAAGTTACTAGAGTCTAAGTAGTGACATTATGGGTGAACTCTGAAGAACAAATGTTTGGGAAAGCAGACTAAGAGGCCATGCCTGCTGTGCTCATCACAGTACAATAAAACTTCTAATGTGTTCTAATACCTTACATCAGTATAACCTGCCTAATAGGTTAATTAAGGCTGTTGTCACTATTGCCCATTATCAAAGAAAGCAAAATTGTTACCAAAAATTAATTCTTTCAACTAAGATTTTCTATAGTGAGTCTGGTTTTAAAAAAGAAGTTAGACATTACAAGCAGCCACTGATTTCACTGAAAGACCTTCCTTGTCAATCAGTCATATACCTCACTGAAGAAAGGAATCGTTAACTACAAAGCTGCTTTTAACTTTTCATGAAGAAGTGCAGTTGCTGGGATTTACCAATCTCACAGTTAACATGGAGTCCTTTGTAATTTTCTCAATGTTCACAATTATTTTTAACCATATTTTCTGAAAAATCAACTCACTTTCCTGATTTCCCCCCCATTTCTGTCAGTGCTGCTATCATGCATCTAGTCACACAAGAAAGAACAATCTAGATATAATATCCATATTCTTTCATCCAACAAATCCTGTCGCTTTTTCACTTGGAGTATTTCTCAGATCCATCATCTTCCTTTGAATTTCATTTGCAATCAATAAGAGCATGGTTGAAACCAGGGATTGTTGAAATGCAGCCTAGATGCTCAGTGGTGAATAAGATAAAAGGTGTGTGTGAGGAAATACATTGCATTTTGGCCACTCAACACCAGTTTGTCTTTCAGGATCTGCCTCTTCTGCCTCTTCTGCCTCAGGACACAGTCATGAGGAACTCTTAAGAGTGTTATGAAAGTTTTTATCTTGGTAAAGAGGTCAGGGAAGGCTCCCTCCAAAGAACTGAATCTGAAACTGAGCTACAAAATAAGAGGAGGAATAAACTCAGCAATGAAGGGCAGGAAGGGCAATCCAGGCTTGGAAACATCACATACAAAGACTCCGTGCACGTGAACAGGAAATATCCCCGCAGAAAGTTGGAGCACGCCCTGTGGTGAGCCTGGAAAGAAAGACAGAGACAAGATCCTGTAGCCTCGGGAGTCATGTAAAGAGTTTCATTTTTCTCCAAAACACTGGATATTCCATGATGCTTCAAATAGAACATGTTGAAAAAGGAACCCAACTTTAACTTGGACTCTGATTTCTCCCATTTCCTGTTTTTTAGTGACTGGCGGCCTTTACCCAGGATGACCAAAACCCTTTAGGCTTCCATCTACAACATTCAGCTGGTCACACGGTCAGACTATTCTAACTCCCAAATGTACCTTCAATTTATGTCATTTTTATCACTCCTGTGTGATTCGGGCATCATTTTTTATTTACATCATCAGAACTCTCCCTGTTTTGTAGCTCAACCGCCATCTAATTCATTCTCTTCACGACTCTCCAAGTGACCTTTAAAATTATTGATACAATTGCACTAATCTCCTGTCCCTTGATAGTAAACCTGACCTTCAGTTCAGATTAGTTTCTTGCACAAACCACTAGCTGAATCCTTATTCTCAGCCATGCAACTTCTTTAAAAGCTTACTGTATTTCAATACTGAGCTTCTCATGGCATGAATGAAACATACTACTTCATGCCCACATGTTCTTAATTTGGATTCCTTAGCCTTGTCAGAATAACTCCTCAACTTCAGAACTAGCCACAACATTGACACCTCAAGGAAGATTCTGACTCATACCTCCTCTGGATTTCCCATCTTTTAACAGAATAAATTATAGAATGTTTACTGATAGTTTTAAGGCCTGTCACCTCAACTAGATTATGCAGGGACTATCCCAGCCCTCAATTTCCTCTGGCTTCTACAACAATGCTAGAAGCATGAAGGAATTTCACAACTCTGTCAACTGTAGATTTTATTTGACACTTCAAGTAAATTTGAAATTTGTATAATAATATTCTGTAGTAAACAATCTTAAAGCTGTTTAAGTTGAAACTATGACTCAAAGAAGGTAAATTTCTTGAAAATTTTTATTTGAAATTTCAAATTTCAAATAAATTTGGAATTTGTATAATAACATTCTGCAGTAAACAATCTTAAAGCTGTTCAAGTTGAAACTATGACTCAAAGAAGGTAAATTTCTTGCTCAGGCAATAGTTCTTTAATTAGTCAGAAACTTTGTATCCCTGTGTAATATAAAGCCAGTGTTTATATTAGACATGGCTGTTTGATTCCTCTTACCATCTACTCTCAGACTATTATCAGCATTAAACATAACTTAGTTAAGATGCTCTATTTAAGCATATAAAGGATATATATATAAAGCCATATATTTAATATATTATATCACAATTATAATATTCTAATAGTAAAAAATGACAACAGTAATCTGAGAAATTCCCAACAATGCAGGAATACAGACACCATCATCTCTCTGTGATGCCTGTAATATCACTGAATGATTTTGTAAAGTCAAAACTTTGAGCAGTGATTAATGGTGAAGTAAGAAATGTGACTTCACTAATCCCTGAGATAAAGAAAGCAACAGGGAAAAGGGATCTGCAGTAAGATATCAGTTGCTCAGGGAAGCCCTCGCTGAACAAGTAATATCTGAGCAAGCTCCTGAAAAGTGTAACCCATATAGTTGCATGAAAAAGAGAAATCATACCAGTAGTGACTGTCATACTGCCAGGCCACTGGGACCGCTTCCCCTCCCCTTGGCGTCACCAAGGAAGAGAATTTGAAAAACAAAGGAGAATGAACAAAGGCGAATACCACCAAGTGGTCATGTGAGAGCAAAGCTGAGGAGCAGCTACTGTTGTCATGATTCTCCGTAAAGCAGTTTCAGGGGTGTAGGAGAAAACAAAACACAAGGCAAAACTTCAAAATGCAGCACGTGGAAAAATGATGAGTTGAAAGGAGAATTCGGCATATATGAACAACTATTTTCCAGGGTGACACTTGTATCCCTCCACATTAAATCTGTCAAGAAGCCCTGTGTCAGCCCCACCTTGAATCTGTGTGTTTCCCACCACTCCTCCTCCTGGCAATGCTACCCTCCTAATCTCAGCCACTGCCTTCTCTCATATGGAGAGTTTATGGAGCCTCCCAGCTGGACATTCTCTTCACACTCTTCATCTCTCTGAAGGCTCCTTGCAACACAGAAGCAAGTACATTCTAGTTAAAATGTCACTTCTCTAATAACTTTCCTTTCACGCACAGGCTTTGCAATAATCATGAACCCTACGTAATCCATTCGTTAGGGTCATCTCTTTGGCCTCAACTACCCACATCCCTCCCTCATTTCCAACGGTAGTGGCCCCTTTCTATTTCTCAAATATGCAGAATACAGTCTTGTCCTGAGCCTTTGTGCACTGTGGCTGCCACCTGAAGCACGCTCCCCTAGGAGGTCTCTGTGTCCACTGCTTCTTCCCTCCAGGCCTCTGTTCAGACAGCACTCTTGCGGTGAGGTCTCCCCTGACAGTGAGAGATTGCAGTCCTCCCACTCCTTCACCTCTCTCCACATGCCTTCTTTGCTTTTCTATTTTTCCATAACAGTTATCAGGCAACATTCTATTTCATTTATTGTTTAGTGTGTTGTATCTCCCCATACATTATAACATTAGCTTCATTAGAACAATGATTTTTATGTTTCATTGACTATTGAATTTCTTCTACGTGGGGCATGCTATTCTCACAACATATTTGTTCTATAAATGAAAAGAGTGTGGTGTTAGGGAAAAGAAAAAAGTTAAATAGAGGAAGCAAAGGTTCATGAAATAAATTTATAAATATTGATAATATCCTCAAGTGTACATACAAAAAAGACAGAAGATAGAATATTGATATATAAAAAACAGGGAATTATTAATAAAGCAAAGTCCCTAAAACATCAGGAAAGCATAAGTTTAGCACAAATAGATATTTTAATGTGCATATACCACCATTGACATGGCTACTCTCGGAAAAAAAAAAAAACTCCCAGAAAGTATTGTGAGGATGTGTTGGGAATGTAAAATGGTACAGACACTGTAGAAAACAGCATTGATAGTCCTCAAAAAATTAAAAATAGAATTGCCATATGCCCCCAGCAATTGCACTTCTGGGTATATACCCCAAAGAATCAAAAGCAGAGTCTTAAAGAGATATTTGTATATTCATATTCATAACAACATTATTCGCACTAGCTAAAATAAGGAAGCAACCTAAGTGTCCACTGACAGATGAATGCGTAAGAAAAATGTGGTGTAAACATAAGATGGAATATCATTCTTAAAATAGAAGGAAATTCTGACCCATGCTATAACACAGATAAACCTTGAAGATAAAAGCTAAGTGAAATAAGCCAGCCACCCAAAAGACAAATACTGTGTGATTCTATTTATTTGAGGTACTTAGCTTAGTCAAAATCAGAGATAGAAAGTAGATTAGAGGCCTCCAGGGGATGAGGGCAAGGGAGAATTGGGAGATATTTTTTATGGGTTTAGAGCTTTAGTTTTCTAAAATGAGAAGACTTCCATAGATGGTTGGTGGTGATGGGTACACAATATCATGGATATACTTATACAACTGAACCGTACAATAAAAATGGTTAGGATGGAAAATCTGTGTTATGTGTATTTTACCACAATATGAAAAACTGAGGAAATAAGTATACAGTGATGCCTAATTTATGTTTACTGGGTTTCCATTTCACTGCTTTTAAAAGGTCTCAGAAATGGATTTAGATGCAGAAATGGTGGATAAAAGAATTCACAAGTACACCAGAATATGATGGTTTATATTGCATTTTCATGAAAATAAGCTTAGTTGTATGAATTAACAATATTATATATTGATCTTAAGAATTATACTAATTATATATATCAGTTTATATGCCCATAGTAATTATAAGTACAGTATGATTTCTTTGAAAATACCATTTTTACCCAGGATTTTAAGGAGACCATCAAACCATAACCAAGTCATTCAAGCCATCAAGAAAGCCCCGCTGTTATAAATGATTGACACATTTTTAAAGATATTTGTCAGATTTAGTGGGAGATTAAAGGGGGCCCATCATTCTTCTGCCTGGATCCAAGCATTGAAGAAATTAACCTATAAAATAAATAAAAAGGATTTCCTTTTTCCTAGCCGGGAAATAAAATCAAAGAAGAATTCAAACATCACATCAAACAAAGTGTTCTCAAACCAGTTTCATGTGTCCTGTGCACTGGATTGTTTTTGTTTGACCGTGTGTTCAGAAGGGACTTGTTGAGGGTTTCAAACACTTGGCACCAAATTAGGCTCTTCTGCCCACCTTGTGTATTTATTTCCATTTGCCAATAACCTTTCAGGAACTTTCCCTCACCATCTCTCTCAGAGGTTGCAGCCACAGCCTCCTGGCTAAACTCCTCACCTTGCTGTACTTAGGACAGAGTGGCTGTATCCTAGTGGCTGAGTAATTGCTCTACAGATGTCACATGCAGCTTCTGAGTCCTCATTGGAAGTTTTGATGACAGGAGAGCTCAAAAGTCCTCAAACTCCACAAGTATCATACAAAATCACAAGTTATCCTTAAGTTGGCTATGAATGGAATAATTTGCAAGCTTTAGATCACAGTCATTTAACCAGGTATTTTCTATAGGAAAGAGTGAAATTATACCAGAAGTTAAGTAGCACTATTCCTTGATATTGCTCAAATACATATGTTTATACATATACACACATACACATTTATGACACCTTTTCCCAAGAACTATTTTTCTCTAGTATTTCCATGCAGTATTGCCACACATAGGATTGATCAATAAGGAGTCTGAATGTTGTTATATCACTTAAGGTGCTATTGGCTCCAACTAATAAGAATGTTGACTGAAACCGACTTGGACAAGAGCGTGCTTCCCACCGCACCTGATGTAGCATGGCCGCTCGCCACCACTGCTCTCCTGTAGCTGTCTCTCTGCATCTTGGCTTTGTCCTCAGACTAAGAAGCAAAGGGAAGCTGCAGGTGCAGGCATCACATCCTGATATGACAGTTCCACACCTCCAACTTGGAGATGAGAAAACCTTACAGAAGATGCCTGTAGTGAACTGCACTATGTCCCCCAAAAGATGAATTCAAGTCCCAGCCCCTGATACCTGTGAATGTGGCCTTCTTTGCAAATAGGGTCTTTGAAAATGTGACTCCTTAGGAGGAGGTTAAACTGGATTAGACAGGACCCCCAGTCTGATACCGGATATCCTTGTAAGGAAACCATGAGAACACACAGAGACAGAGACACGGGAAGGTCATGTGAAGACGGAAGCAGAGACGGGAGTCTGCAGCTGTGAACCAAGGGAGCCGCTGACCGCTGGTGTCTGACTGCAGGTGACAGACCACCAGTGACTGCCTGCAGCCACAGAAGCTAGGACAGACCCTCGACCCGGGTCCTCCTCAGGGCCTCCAGAAGGATCCAGCCTGCACAGACCTTGAACCCTGACTTCTGGCCTCCACAACGGAGAGGGAAGACATGCCTACTGTTCTCAGCCACCCAGTGCGTGGTTGTGCCTCACAGCAGCCCAGCACACAACACAGCAGCTTACTGCCCTCGCATACTGTTGACTTAGTCACATGTCCATTCCTAAATGAGTCAGTGGCAAGGAAAACGGGCTGAGACGGCTGGCTCGGTCTAGTCATTTTGGAACGGATCACGGAGACTCAGCCACAGGACCATGGTCATCACCTTCCACTTCTTTCTCTACCCTCTCACCTTTCTTTTTATTTTATATTTTCTTTCTGTCTTTTTATATTGAGACAGAGTCCCACTCTGTCACCCTAAGTAGTAGAAGAAGGAAGAAAGAAGGTATTAATCTTCACAGGCCCTGCCCATCTGCTGTCTTCCACAGTGGAAAGTTGTCCCTCTAGGTCCTGACTCCTCACAGCTCAGAGTTGCATCCTATCCTTCTACAACCTCTTGAGAAGCACAGTCCCACACCCCATAGTATAGCTTGGGGCCTGAGAAGTTGAACCATGCAAGTGCTCATGGCACAGGCTGTCCATGGCAGTGGCTGAGGGAAGCAGGAACTGAGGGTCCTGAGGGCAGGTGAGGCCAAAAGAATACAGGGAAACACCTGAGATATGCCTGGTAAAGACAGTGAGCCTGCTATGCACTTGCGAGCATTTATAGAAACTGCCAAATTCAATTCTCTTTATTCATAATTTCCGATAGATAGTATTGACACTCTCTCTTAAACTCAATTTGGAAATTTCTAAGTTACATTTTATTCCAGTATCTTCACATGCAATTGGCTGAACACTCCTGTTGATTCTTTTACATTAATTTCTCATGGTCAGTAATTCCTTTCCATTAATATTTTCATTATTCTGGCTCAGTCTTTTGAGATTCTCCACTGTGAGATTCTTTTGATTGTTCACCCTAATACTGTTTCCCTCTACCACCAAACCATCCTATTACTAGAAACTACTGCTTTGCAAACAAGCCTGTTTAAGAACAAAACAGGAGGCTGTGGAAATATTCCCAACGGTCCACAAATTCACTACCATTTTTAAATTATTTTTTTAAAGGACAAGCTCTAGATTATCTGAGAGACCCTGAGGATTGGGCATTGCTGTGTAATTTCAGTACCCTGATAAGCATTGTATGTTGGCTCTGGAATTCCTGGGGTTGTTTCTGACAAAGGCACCCCAAAGGCATTGTATAAACAAAGACATTTCCACATCCTGAGTGAGTGCACTGCACAGAAGAATCCAGGACTTGCTGTTTTATGTATTCATGTAGTATTAGCAATAATTTGCAGCCACGCTAGAAATTCAGGAGAATTGTAGCACTTTCTTTAAAAATGTCCAATATGTTATTAACCTTTGTAGCGTGATGAAAAATACCATTGTCGGGTGGATAAAGCACATCTCCAGTTATGCTGCTTTCTGATACATGGTGTTCTATGCATGCCATTTGTATGGCACTTGGCCTATCTTTAGCAGTTCTTGCTGTCTGCAAAATTAGGTTTAAATTTATGAATCTGGCATTCCTACCTGCCTGTTCACCTCCATGTACAGCGTCTGTCTTTGTTTTCCAAACTTTACCTGCACTATCCTTTTGTTATGGTCTGAATGTTTGCGTCTCCCCTAAAATCCATATGTTGAAAGTTAACCCCCCAGGGCATGATATTAGGAGGTGAGCATTGGCAAGTGATTAGGTTCTGAGGACAGACCCTTCATGAATGAGATCAGCCCCCCTGTAACAGGGGCTCAGAGGCCTCACCAGTTTCTTCCTCCACATGTAGACGCAGCAAGAAGATTCCACAAACAAGCCAGAAAGCAAAGCTTCACCAGACACAGAATTGTCCTTGAGCTCAGACTTCCCAGCCTCCAGAAACACATTTCTATTGTTCACAAGATATGTAGTTTATGGTATTTTGTCACAGCACACAGCCTGAGTAGACTAGAACTCCTGTCTTCATTTATGTTCCTTTTTGCCACATCTCCTCATGACCTCCCACGCACTCTGCCTGGTCACTCCATTCCTTGGGACCTGGCACTCTGCCAGATTTGCTTGATGTTCTATGCATGCCATTTGTATGGCACTTGGCCTATTTTGTATTGTGTTGCTGTGTGCTCGCCTTAGCAAAGTCAATTTGTCTTCATCTGGGTATCTTATAGCTGGCATAGCTTGGTATTTTGTGTAGGTTATCTTTTCAATAAAAACTTGTTCAGCTAACAATGTAAGACACACAACAAAATTACCTGCTTATACATTTGAAAACATCTATATGCTGCAAAAGTAATCACCATGAAATTATTGAGGGCTGAATATGAAGCACATAGGAGAAGCTCCAGAAGATTGAATTTGCTGAACACCTAGCAAATCCTGCATTCCAAACGCAATACTTCTATAAGATAACAACAAGCTGAGAACCCGAGATTGTGTACTGGTATCGACTAGGATCGCTAACGGAAAAAAAATAGCAAATAAGAGACAAAATAGTTCTTTGTAGGATGCCAATTAACTGCTAATCTGTTTGTTCTAATAGGCCACTATTAGAGGAAATGATTAAATTAGCTGTGCATGTAAGAAACATTTATTGCCTACATATTACTTTTGCCCTAAGACCAATGCAATTCAGCAAACTTGTGCAATAAAATCAGCCCCCAAACAGTTTAAAATAACATAAGCTTTTATCCCTACTTGCTTGAAAAAATGACTTTTTAAAACTAAAATCCTAAACATGCAAAGGAAGTGAGAAAATCTGTTTACTCCTCTTTTTTAAACTTCTGAGTTGCTTTCTGCATCTAGAATACTATCTAAATCCCTGCTGACTTATCCTTATACCTTCAGCAGGATTTCCTTGCTCCTGGGTACCAGACAGTTTTGTTAATAACAACAAATCCTTTCAGTCCCTGGTTGGTGCAGGTGAGGCTTTGATTGACAAGGTAATAAAAGTGTTAATGAGACAGGGGGCACAGAGATCAATAGTCACCAATAAGAAAAACAATCTGATACCCAATTTTGTAGAATTCCTTCCAACTGGTTAAAAGTCTTTTACATCAAATGGACACTTTCGATTTTTTAATTGATAATTTTTTTTCATTAACAAAGTTGTGATAGATTTTGAATGGAAGCATAACCGTGCCTAAAATAGATATTGTCTGTAAAATCATGCCTGAATTCCTTAGCTTCTCGTTCACAGACCTGGCTCAGTGTATTGTCACAGAAGATCTCTCAGGTCCTTCACTCAGCAGCTGGGAACATAAGGCAAATTTCTAAACTCCTCTGAGCCTTGGAGTCCACATCTGTCAAAGGACTTTACAAATACCTTCCTGCAAAGCACTCATCAAAGTTAAATGATACGAAAACTGTAAAGAAGTAAACAGTGCCTGGTTCCAGGAAGGGTAAACATTATTTATTACCTTTATATATGTATAGGACTTGTTTAGAACTTAGTTTTTGACTTTTTCTTTTCTTCATCTTGAGCATCCACAATACACTGAACTACCAGGACCACTATTGGACTCAGCATGTCTAAATGGGTATCTATAACTGCTTCCATTTCATTGGATCTTAATATATTTTGATTTTATTCTCTATCCCTTTGTATCGATTAACATTTGCTGCATAACAAGCTATACCTAAGATTACTGAATGAAATAATAAGTATTTATTATCTCACACTATTTTATAGGTTAACTGGATGAATTTTTGGTCACAGCCAGACCAAATGGGACATGGGGGTATAGGATGGCCTCTTTCATGGCAACTGGTTGGTCTGATGTCAGTGGAAGCCACAGAGATGATTTGGCTTCATAATCTCATTTCCAAGCTCACCCAGCTGTGTATGCCTGCCATTGCCATAAGAGTCCTAAGGACAGCAAGAGAGAAAAGGCAAAATAAGCAGGTGCTTTTCAAGTTTGTTCTTCCCACATCTGCTATTGCCTTATTGATCAAAGCCAAGTCACATTGTCAAGCCCAGAGTGAGAGTGTGCTTATAAAAGGTGAATTATTGAGGTCATTTCTGCAACAAACTACCACACTTTCACACTCCGTTTGTTCAGATGTCCTCAAAAAACACATAAATTTTCTTATAGAGCAATATTTTTTTCAGATATAATTCAGTCAGGGTTAAATATGTCAAAAAACCTTAATATGCTTTTATCAATATATGTTATGCTCCTACTGGGGTCTGATTAGCTTTTAATTAGATAGAGTGCTGAGAAGGGTACTTGAAACAAACATGCTGCTTATACTAAACATGTATGACCTTTTTGTGGAGAGCCGTTTCACCTGTGGAAAAATGTTTGTTTTATTCCCTCCAGTTTAGAAAGCATGGATTTTCCTTTGCTTTGGTTCTTTTTTGCTTAAGGAAATTACTCTCAGGTTAATGGCAAGTTTTAGTTTTAGAAGTACCAACATAGCTCAGAATCTGAGTTGTTCATATATCTTAGCTTTGTACCTTGATTTTATTTGTCAGTTTTATTCTACATGATATGACCCGAGAACAAAATGTATCCCATTTAACAAGTGGCAGAAGGGAGAAGGGAATTGTATTACTCTCCCTGGACTGCCAGAGGAAAATAAAGTAGGCTGGGTGACTTAAACAAGAGAAATGTATTTTCTCGTGGTTCTAGGGCCTGGAACACCAACGGTCAGGGAGCCAGCCAGTCCTGTTCTTGGGAAGGGCCCTCTCTTCTCACATGGAGTCAGCCACCTTCTCCTTGTGCCTCACATGGTGGAAAGAGAGAGAGTGAGCTCTCTGATGCCTCTTCTTACAACAACACTGATTACACTGTTTTTTATCAGGGCCCCATTGTTAAGATCTTATTTCATCTTAATTCACTTCTTACAGGCCCTGTCTTCAAATAAGCCACAAGAAGGGTCAGGGCTACAACAATTCCCTATCCCCATCACTTCTGCTCAGTTTCCTATCACCACATGTGAGGCGGGGTTTGTTTGTTTTACCAATTGCACTTGAGAACTCTGATTTGTGGAATACTGCTACACTGTAAAAGGAGGCGTTCTTTTTCTTTTTATTTAATATCCTTTTTAAAAATGGCATGTAAAACATAGGATGTCAAAACTACAGGCTGAAAGTCATTCCCTTCTGGATTGAACCCTCATGATGAAAACTCTAGTTTAAATTACTTTGAAATATAGATTAGACAGTATATTTGCATAGACTTCTTTTCCATATATCCAAGAGATTAACATTGGTGTCTAAGAGAGTGTATAAGTCAGCTTTGGGTTCTCACAACCAGATACAATGAACTGGGTGGTTCAAACAACATAAATATACATCCTCACAGTTCTACAGCCCGGCAAGTTTAAGATCAGGGTGCCAGCTGATTCTGGTGGTGAGGACACTCTTCCTAGCTTATAGATGGATATCTTTTCTCAGGGAAAAATCCATCTCACTTGCTGGGCAGAGAGGGAGAAAAAAACAGAGAGGGGAGGTGGAAACAGAGAGAGTGGGGAACACTTTCTGATGTCCTTTTTATAAGGTCACTAACCCTATCACGTGACCCCTTTATCCTTTATCACCTCCTCACAGGTCTCCTTGTCTGCAAATGCAGTCACAATGGATTGGGGCTATAACACGTGAATTTGGGCTGGAGTGGGGGACACAGTGCAGCCCACAGCATAAGGTAAGTGCTGCCTGCACAAACCAGACTGCAAGGCTGAATCGAAGTCTGATTCATTAACTAAAAAGTAAATAAGTACATACATAAATAGAAAATTAATTGCCCAAAAGTCTCTGCAATTCAAAAAAAAAAAAAAAGGAAAAGTTTCTTTTTTCACTTAACTCTTAGAAATATAGATTTAACTTTCTGTCAATTACAAGAAATGTGACACTGAGCTTCCAGCTATATAGGTAAATCTTTTTTTTATTAAATCATAACTGTGTACATTTATGAGATACAATGTGCTGACTTGATATATAATGTGGAGTGCTTACATCAAACTGGTTAACGTTCCTTTTGGAAGGATGTTTGGAGAGTACTTAGAGATCTAAAAATAGACCTGCCATTTGAGCCTATAATTCCTTTACTAGGTATACACCCAGAAGACCAAAAATCACATTATAACAAAGACATCTGTACCAGAATGTTTATTGCAGCCCAATTCATAATTGCTAAGTCATGGAAGAAGCCCAAGTGCCCTTCGACCCACGAATGGATTAATAAATTGTGGTACATGTATATCATGGAATACTATGCAGCCTTAAAGAAAGATGGAGACTTTACCTGTTTTATGTTTACATGGATGGAGCTGGAACATTTATTAGCAAAATATCTCAAGAATGGA